>CAJNIZ010047196.1:27108-37162 GCA_905231905.1 Symbiodinium pilosum | reverse complement strand
GGTTTAGGGTATAGGATTAAGGGTTTAGGGGCCCGACGAGACGAAAAGGAAACCGAGAGCCCTAAACGCGAGGAGAAACTTACCTCGGGGGCTGGTAAGGAATAAGGGAACTGTTTAGGGATTATGCAAGGATTCTATTCCCTTATTCCCTACTTGCCACCAGTAAGTACATGAGAGTTTAGGGTTTTCGGGTCTGGGTTTAGGGGTTTAGGGTTGTGGTTTAGGCCTTGTGGGGTTTGGAGCTCAGGGGTTTGCTTTTTGTTGCCGGGCTTGGGGCTCAGGGTCTAGGGTTTATGTTACGTAGCACTAGAATGATTGCCCTCATCCATGGTCCCAGCGTTCACACCCAGCAGGGAGAGCGAATTGCGAAAGCACACTGCTCCGCATTCCAACAGTGCTTGTCATAATTAGAGCCGTTGCCCCAATTGTGATCTCTGTTACGAGGCCAAGCTGATTGGCAATGATGCCAGTTCCCGTAGGATCAGGATTGAGCTGCTGCAAGCGATTCAGTCGTTTTACGTACATCGGGCGGAGCTGGTTTTAGATGAACTGAGGGTTCACCGTACGCACAGAAGCGTCCCTGACATACGGATACTGCCTCGCAGCACGCTGAAGCATGAATGCCATGATTTCGACAGTTAATTTGAGCTGTCAAAAGGCTCAGATATTTCAAATTCATATTAAAGGATGTCCAGTTTGTAAACAATAACCCGAAGCCAGTAGATCTACTTGTTAGAAATCTGGAGTAAATTTAGCCTTTCAAGTACATGCAACTCCAATCAATTTGGCACAGAAACTAAGTTCCGAACAATTGGCCAAAATGGTCTGGGTCAAGGTTTAGGGTGTCCTGGTTTTAAAGCTTTGGGTCCAGGCTTTGCGGTGCTTAGCAATTACAAGTGCTTGGGCCTTGGGATTTCAGATTTAGAGATCAGGAGTTAGGGGTTAAGCTGGTTTGGGCTTACGCGAAAGACAGCCAGAAGCCTAACGCAGGACTAGAATGAGGAGTGGCCATCAAAATCCTGAGCCCTAAATCCTTAAACTACCCCAAACCCCCTAAACCCTGCGCCCTCTAAACCCTAAACCCTAACCTGAGGACTGGCCATCAACAGTCATGATCCAGAAGAGGTCATCTTCTTGGCCAAGTAACCACTCAGTTTTCTAGCTGTCTACCCATCTTAGGGCTAGGGTTTAGGGTTTAGGGAGCCCCATGTTAGCCTGCAACCCATGCAAGCGGGGTCAACAGCGGGCTCCAGAGTGGCAACGTCCATCTGGAGATTATGCGCCAAGACTATGTAAGCCATTGTTAAAACTCCTAGAATATCCCTTAGTAGCCCCTAATATAGTCCCCTGTATAATCCCGTATGTAACCCCCTTTAAGGAGTTTAGACTATAGCTCATGTAAGGAGTGCAGGAACCAAAGAGGGCTAATAAGTAGATGTTGGTTTTGCAGAAATATGTACACTACAGCTTAGTAAGCACTATGTGCGCTTGAGTCTAAACTCCTAGCCCCTATAATACTCCCCTATATCGCAAGTGAAAGGAATGTGCAGACTACAGTACATGTGGCGGCGATATTCCCAGTAATTTCAGCATGCTTTGCTTGCAAGTCTTCAGGCAGTCCTTGCATAATGAGTTCAGCCCTGCCCCTGAGCCTTAAACCGCGTAGACGAAAGCCCTGGACCCTTCTCTGAGCCTTATCTTAAAATCAGGCGTTGAAGTCTAAACCCTAAGCCTTGAAAGCACAGCTCCAAGTTCGAAATCCTAAGCCTAAAGCCTACATTCAAATCCTAAATCCTTGTCCCACGAACCCCAAGCCTCAACTGTTTTACGGGTGTTTCAGCGGGAATAGGCACGTGAACCAATCCAATGCTTCCTCTGTAACCCAAAGAGGCTAACCTACAACCTACCTGAACCTTCACAAGTATGTAGAATAAGTACCTTCTGGTCTACATTCAATTGTTTTGGGCTACTGTTTTGCCTACTTTGGGGGCTTACGTACTGTTGCCTCCCAAGCTCCGTCGGAAGACCTAAACTTAAACACCAAAGCCAAACCTGAAACCCTAAACCCTAAACCGCAAAATTCTGCACCCAAATCTCCAGACCCAACACCCCAAAACCCAAAACCCGAAACACTGCGGTAGTTCCCAAAATTAGGGTCCAATTTTGGTACCTCTAAATATTTGATGCCATAAAGCAATCTATACCCAAAGAGAACAACCCACCACTAGTTGCTGGGTTCTCGGGCCAAGCCCGCACGATCGCTGACGTCCAGCTTTTCGATCACCGTGCCCAGTTTGGCATACATCTCGGGCGTGTACCTTAGAGTATGCACTTTATGTTCAGGATGTAGGATTTAGGGTTTAGTGTTTAGGATAGAGCCCTCGTGTCAAGATGGACTGACTTCTTGCTGCGGACTGCCGCTCCTATGCTCTTAAACGCATGAAGGCGTTCTTGCCTAAACCCTAAACCCTTAAATCCTGAACTTAAATCCTAAAACCCTGAACCCTAAACCTGAAGGATCTGTTTCTGCTGCCTTTAAGAGAGCCTCAGGAAAAAAAATGAACATGTTCCGCTCTGTTGAAGCTATTTGACGGCCAGTGTGTAGGGTTTAGGATTCAGGGTTTAAGATTTAGGGTTTGGGATTTAGGGCTTGGGGTTTAGGGCTTCTGTGCCTGTGCACCATGTTGAAGGCATTACCCGGCTCAGTGACCAGCTGATATTGCCAAACTCGGGCCCTGAAATTTCTTCAACCCTAAACTCTGTGTCCTTGCCGTTTCAGGGTTTAGGGTTTAGGCTGAATCATCCTCCCCAACATCAGCAGCCTATCTAAGCTCAATCTCTCTACAAGCAGAGCAAGGAAGGCCGCCGCAATCCCTCCCTTAACGTGTAACGGGTGGCTTTTCACAATTAGGGGTTTCTCGTCCTACATTTGTGAAATTTCAAGGGGATGCACTTGTTGGAAATGGCCATACTGCCATAGTCTAAACTCCTAATATCCGCTTTCATATCCCTGCCTATAATAGTCCCCTATAGTAGTCCCCTATATAACACCCGTCACGGAGTTTATACTTTGGCTCATCTATGCGGAACCCACTTCTTGGTTCTGAGCCAAGAACCCTAAACTCCCTAAACCCTAAACAAAAACCTTCTTAAACCCTAACACCTAAACCTAAACCCTAAAACCCTAGACCCTAGACCCTGAAACCCTAAACCCTATGCCAAGTTGCAGCACGCGCATCGGCACGTCGCGACCTACGCACCAGGCAGACTGTCCGTTAAAGCAGGATGAAGATGGTGATGCAACTTCCCGGGACTTCAAAAATCCCTAAATTTGGGGTTTAGGGTTTAGGGATTAATGTTTCCACCTCGAAATAATGTCAAGGTTCCCTTATTTATCATTTGAAGTATATTAACTACTTGAAGGGTTTGGGAAGTCGTGGGTTGTGGTCAGGGTCAAAGTTCAGGTGCAACTGCTTCAAGCCTTCCTCCGGATTATTATCCTCTTCTCTTGGAGGGTCCAGGTCAAACTCCTAATATCCCGCTTAATCACCCCTAGCATACTCCCTTATATAAGCCCCGTAGACGAGTTTAGGCTGTAGTACATATGCCCCCTACGCCCCTGAGAAGTCCGACCTGCATTGATCACGACGTAGTCGGCAGCGGGCACGTTGATCTTCTGAGTCTTCGCCTGCAAGAAACTTTCAAATTCAAATCCTTAACCCTAAATCCTAAACCCTAACGACTCCCGTGGCAGCAGACCTGACAAGAGGGGAGATTACATGAATATCGTAGGTCTCTTTCTGAGGAACTGGTGTGGCCCCAGAAGGCAGTCGCCTAGAGTCTAGGGTTTAGGGCTACTGCACCTTAATCCCTATAAGTGAACCTGTATTCCCCACAAACCAGGAACCTAGGAAACCATGGGTAACTGGGGTTCTATTGTCACCATGGTCTGCGTTCTTTGTTGGTGCAGCCTCCTGCTTGCCAACACCTCCCCAGTTCAGGGTTTAAGGTTTGGGGCTTATGGTTCAGGCTGAGGGGTTTAGCGCTTCAAGTGAAAGAGGCTCACCACAGCATATACAATATCCAAAGAGGCTCATACATTGGGTCATTCCCCCTCCCAGTAACTGTCCTTAAAGGGGCCTTATTAAGGGGGTTCTTATAACTCCTATAACCCATTGTGGTAACAGTTACTGTAAGGGAGAATGACCCCACTCATACAAAAGGTATGTTGGGCATCATGAAGAGCTGCAGTTCGCGATCGGGATCAGAGTCTGACCACAATCTAGGGTTTATTGCTGGGGTCAAATGATGGCAATTCAGCTGGTTTAGGGCCGCTAGGGGTTTTACGGCTTCTATGCATGAGGGCCCGGGGCACATACTGTAGGGACTCCGCGTACTGGACCCCAAATTTTCAAAAAAATACCTTACCTTAAATTGGCCTCTTGTGGGGATAATATAGAAGCTAGTAATTGACTTCCTGGCTGGGCTTTTAGGACAAATGCCAGCTAGCTAGAAACCAAATTCGACGATCACCCCCCAAAACCTGGGCTCTACACCCTAAAGGCTACATCCAAAATCCAGTCTAACACTAAACCCTAAACCATCAACCCCCAAGCCTGAAATGCTAAATCCTAAATCTCAAGCCCTTAGTTTAGGGTTTAGGGCTTAGGGTTATAGTCCCCCTTAAGTAGATAGAATATAGCTTTAGGTATATCATAATAAGATCCCCATATACCCCCTATTCTATCTCCTTAAGGGGACTATAAACCCATGGAGGAGAGCTGCAACGTGCCCTCGGTGAGTGGCTTGGCTTGGTGCCAAGTAATTTATGACTCAGATTTTGGGGGTGTTCCCAAAATTGGGGGTGCTTTTGCGGGGGGGTCCCTATAACAAGGATTAGAGTATTTTGGGAGCTATGTTGGGCTCCCATTCTTGTGTAAACTCCCAATCATAACCTAGCGTCTATAGGCTTTAGGATTTAGGGCGCGTAGGTTAAGAAGGAAAACGGTTGATCAGGTACAGTTTTGGGGTGTGGTTGTCTAGGGTTCTAGGTTGCACGGTTTTGGTCTTGGCATCTGCTTCGGGAAAGCTGCGAATCTAGGAGAGAATCTAGGAGCCGAAATGTTTAAACCAATTTGGGGTTTCGCATTGCTTGAGCTACAAGAGATTTGACAGAATTTTATGCAATATTCAACCCCAAAACCTAAACCCTAGATCCTAAACAAACCTTCTGCACTGCATGCGACCCAGCAAATCTAACAGAAATCTGTCCCGACCGCGCCTCCATCAAAATGGGTTTCGTCTTCTGACCACCATAGCCTCAACACGGGAGCTGTCCAAAGTGGATCTTGCGCCCCGAAGGATGACTTAGGGTTTAGGGTTTTAGGGTTCTTTTTTTTGAGATAGGGCTGTGAATGTAGGGTGTCCGAGCTTATGCTTTGTAACCACCGAAAATTGCAACTCTAAACCCCTGAAATCCAAACTCTAAACAAAGTAATATATTTCTGATTCCAAATCGTTCTCAAAACACTGAGCCCCAAATCCTGAAGTCTAACCCTGGGGATCCAAACCATGCAGGGTGGGCCTGCTTGTAGATTGTGGGGGGTGCAAAGCAATAGGTATCATTACTACACGTGAAGGCCTGCGAAGATGCGGTGTAGCGACCTAAGGGCCCCAAATAAGTGCCATTTAGGGTCAACAATTGACTACAGGTTTTAGACTTGAGGGCCCGAAGCAGGTATTATTTGTGCACTTAGAGATCCCCAAAGCTTATGTTAAACCCTAGACCTTAAACCTTAAACACTATACTATAACCCTAAACCCCTAAACCCTAAATCTTGCACCTTTAGCCCTAAAAAGTTTAACCCTAAACCTTGAACCCTGAATCCCTTAACCCTAAACCCTGAACCCTAAAACCCTAAGCCACTTGCATCAAGCCCGGTAGCTGAAGATGAGCGGAATCTTCCACACCTTCTCCTCCTCTGGCTTGACCTCAGAGCGTTTAGAGGTTTAGGTATTTAACTTTTAGGGTTTAGGGATTTAGGGTTTAGGGGTTGTGGGTTTTTGGGCTTTGGGTTTAAGGGTGTAGGCTTTGGCATTTGGAGGGCCCCAACAAACAATTATTGTATAGGCCCCCTCGTCAAACATTTACCTACGCCCCAAAAGCAGGTGAAATGATAGCCCAAAACCCCTAAAAGTAGCCCAAAAGGCCATTGTGTTACAGACTGTTGGCGTTCAGGTAGGCTCAGGGCCCATGTGTAAGTTGAGACTTAATTCTTCTCGAAGAATAAGTTCCCGCTTCTGACAAAACACAAGGGGGTCTAGGGCCTGCGACAATACACAGAAAAAACACACACAAGCAACAAACGTGTTGAGCAAAAGGATCTTGGATTCCGAGTTTACAAGTAATGTCTACTTTGCGCACTGCAGTCTCTACATAGTACCTACTGCGAGCCTCAAGGTCTGTAAGCACTCATATGGTCCCTAACAGTTCTAATTCTTGAAGCAGTCCCTACGTTGAACCCTAAGGCCAATACAGATTCGGGGCCCTAAGCCCCAGAGTCTAAAAATGGCTTTCGGCCCTGAAATCTTTACCGTGGCCCTAAAGTCTGTTAAGAAGCTGAAGCTTTGGTCCCCAGAGCCTACCCCTGGGGGCCTCTGTGGGTCATATAAACATACTTACCAGAGTATTTTTTTTTTTGAAAAAAGTATGAACACCCCGCCCCCCCGCCCCCCCGCCGCCCCCCCCATCTTTGGGACATCTAAACGTACCGTACAACAGTAAAAATATGTGTATATACAAGCCTACTTACCTCTAGAAGAGCCCCTTGCTTGCATGTAATCCCTACATAGCTCCACAAGTCCCTCTAAAGGAGTCTATATAGCCCCTACATCATATAGCCCCATAAGACCCCCTTAAAGGATAACTAAGGGGCCTCAACCCAACACCCTAAACTCCAAAACCCTAAACCCTGAACCCCTGAACCCCTAAACCCCTAAACCCCTAAACCCTAAACCCCAAAACCCTCTTTCAAAGCAAAGTCACCTCGGAACCATCCGCCAAGAACCAGCTCCTTGGATCAATCTCTCCCTCAAGGGACTTGAGGTTGCGGTTTAGGGTTTAGGGCTTGCGGTTTGGGGTTTAGGGTTTATAGGGTTTGGGGTTTAGGGCTTGGGGTTTAGAGTTGAAGGATTTAGGGTTGATTTTGGAAAGGTTTTGGGGTTCATTTGGACTACATGGAGATCTATAGGGGCATCTAGGGTCTCGGGCCTAAAGGGCGCTTGGGGGCTGAAGTCATTGCCCCTAGCTGGGCCCGAAGGATCTACTGCAGGAGCCTGAACGTACCAATTAGGAGTGGAAGGAATATATCTAAGGGTTTACGGTTCTGGGTTTAGGGTTTAGGGTAGATGGACAAGAACATAGACAAGAAATGGGAACTGAGCCTATGTAGGGGCTTGTTGAGGCCATTACCAACATGGTCTTAGATCTCTTGTACCCACTGGGTACCTCAAACATACCTCAAGAGGATCTTGGCAATTGCGCGGGCACGTACACACTAAACCCTAAACCCTACAGTGCCACAAGCCTCCTGAGACTGTCAGGCTTCGTTTGTAGGGCATGTGTCGGGACCCCCTAAAACCCGAAACATCCGGGTTGCGTGCTTAGGGGAACATCTGCGGCGTTGCCAGGGAAACCTTCATACTTACCGACATACTTCCTTTTTCATGTGGTTCTTTGACAGCCCCAACTCCCAACGACTATTCAATACTATTTAGGCAGGTACATTACCTGTCGAGTATTGAGAACTCTCAGCCAAAATACGGACACACTAACCTAAAATACTTCGCAAGACGGCCATTTGAGTTGGGGTGAGGGAGGTCACCATAGATCGTCCCCTACGACGCTACACCATCAACCCTAACCCTGAGTCCTGGGTCAGGAGCTAATCAACCAAAACACCAACAACAGTCGGTTACGGTATACAGGCTCTTTAGACCCAATAGGCAACGTACATATCCACATCCCCACCCCCCGAAAAAGACCTCCCTTGCCTCACCTTCCCCCGAAGAGGCCCTGCACAACAACCATCAGCATGGAATCCCTTCTAACCCCTTCCACCAAAAAGACCGCCAAGAAGACCGCAGCCCGTACATTGTTTCTCTGGGGTGGTGCACACTCATTGGTTTCGGGGACGGCAAGCCGTACCCTAAACCCTACACCCTACTTCGAGGGTCAAGGGGGCTCACTAATTCTACTTATAGCCCCTAAAACCGTATAGTATGTCCAGTCATCCCCATTAGTAACCTACTTGCTAAATCCCCCCTGACCCTCCAAGTATATAGTCCCCCTTAAGTAGATAGAATATGGCTTTGGGTATATCATAATAAGATTTCCATATACCCCATATTCTATCTACTTAAGGGGGAACTATAAGCCCGAAACCCTAAACCCAAAACCCTAAAACCTATATAACCCCATTATAGTAGTTTCCATTTTCTTTTCCATATATCCCATATAATATCTACTTAAGGAGGACTATACCCCGAAAGGCGCTGAAGAGAAGTTTCCAAACCCTAAACCCCAAACCCTAAACCCTAAACCCCAAACCCCAAACCCTAAACCCAAAACCCCAAAACCCTAAACCCAAAAACCTGAAGCCAGGTTTCTGTTCCAATTCCAACTCTGAGCCGTTGAAGCTCTTCACGGTGACGATGGGGAAGCCTCTGAGATGAAACTATGTACGGTTTAGGGCTTAGGGTTTAGGGGTTTAGGGCTTAGGACTTTGGGGTTTAGGGCTTAGGATTTAGGGGTTTAGGGCTTAGGGTTTAGGGGGGTAGGGTTTAGGATTTAAGATTTAAGGTGCAGGGTTCAGGGTTGAGGATGCCAGGGTATAGGATGTAGGGCTTAGGGTTTAGTATGTTAGGTTGTAGGATTTGGGGTTTAGGGCTCAGGTTTCAGGAGTTAAGGCTTGGGAGCTGGCTCCTAACCGTGGGCGCCTCATTGGGTTTGTAGGGTACGTGACGGGGCATTGCACCAACATTTAGAGGCCTTGCCAGCGATCGTTGGGGGAGTACTGGGGCTTGTTATGATTCATTTGGCTTGATTAGCTTTGGGGGTGCTGGGGGTGCTGTCTATTGATCGGTCCCATGGTAATTCTATGATCTGAGCGTAGCAAGGGCTTAGGGCTTAAGGTCTCTGGGAATTAAGGTCGGGGGACATGGGGGCTTTGGGTTGTTTGGCTCCTGCGGTTTGGAAGCCTCTCTGGCTGAAGATTTAGGGATATGGGGGCTTTAGAGGGTCACTCAGTGCTACTATACCTCCAAAAACATGCCCTAGTACACCTACACACCCATGAAGCCTGAACACTGGTTGCTGAGAGGGCAAGCAGTACATTAGGAGCCATGTGAGACTATATTCTTGAAGTTGCCATCATATACCAGGAGTAGTGTGTAATCTTCCTCTATAGTCGGGACTATAGTATTCCCATGACGGTGCAGCTCACCTGAATCTGCGTACTGTGAACACTTGCCACCAGAGGAATCTGAACACGATTTAGGCTCTAGGAAACAGTTGTTAACAAGGAATTCAGGCTCTCGTGTATAGCTGAAAGTATTTTTCCAAGAGCAGATGATACCTTGCATGCACCGCAAGACCTTCTCGTGACTAGCTAAACCCCTAGAACCCCCTATATTAATCACTTCATACACCTCCCGAAACCCTAAACCACTCGCGTAAGAGCCCCTTTGTCATCCTTGTTGGGAGCAGAACCCTTTGCTGGACGACCTTTCTTGCGAAGTATAGGCATTTCTTCGAGGATTACGGGATCCGCTACCAAATTCCACTCCCACCTGGACCTCGAAGGTGAGTAAAATCATAATGATGGTCCTAAAGCCCACGGCTTAGGGTTTAAGGGTTTAGGGTTTAAGGGTTTAGGGTTTAGGGCCCAATGGCAAAAAGGCCAGGATTCTACATAAGTTGGGGATTTTTTGGGTCTTGCCTAGGTCCATAACAGTCGCATAATAAGTACAATATATCAAGGGGTTCTACCTTGGA
>CAJNIZ010047196.1:848-27069 GCA_905231905.1 Symbiodinium pilosum | reverse complement strand
TATATTGGGAAAACCCTTTAGGGCTCCGACCTTAGGGGTCCGAGTTAAAATCCCTTGAATATAAATGTATGTAGCCGTTTTTATTATCCCGTTATAAACTGTTACTGCATTGAGGCAGTGCCCCAGCGATCCAGGTATAGTCGTATTTGGGACTATCAGATTAAGCCAGTTTTGGTGGATTCTACGTGCGTAGGAAGTGCCAGGAGTTTTCAAACCATCTCATACCCAAATTCCAAGCCCTAAAGCCTAAACCCCAAATCACACTTCAAGGTTTAAGGTTTATAATTTTTGTTTTTATAAGGGCTTAGGGATCTCTAGCCCTAAGCCCTGGCCCCATAGCCAGCATGATCTTCAACACCTTGATCTTCAACAGCCTAAAAGCCTATCTGTTCCAGTACTTGACAATAACATTCTTCCCGCGAAGCCCCTTAAAGGACCCTGAGACCAAAAGCTAGATTGATAATCCCTAAGTCCTAGGCCCTAAACCCTACATGCCAGACCCTAAATCCCTGAACCCTAAATCCTAAACCGTAACTCTTGAATTTCCTTAAACCCTAAATCCTACGCCTAACTCTAGCCAAGGTTCCCATCTGCTCCGTCCATGATGCCATGAGCCTCAGGCACCGAGCAAACTTGAAGAGGCTTAGGGTTAAGGAGTTAGGACTTGCGGTTAGGGTTTTAGGGTTTAGGGATTTTTGCTCTGGCCATGCGCGCTCTCACGCGCGCTTTGGCGCCGTCCCACTTTCAGGTTTCTGCATCTAGGGTTAAAGGCTGAAGGTGAAATCTTTTCTGTTTTTTCTCGGACCCTTTTCCGCCGGAATGATGCTGGGACGAACTCAGGCGCCGATATATAACGAAGGTTACTCTGGACCATGGTTGCTGCTATGGACAGCTTCCCACACCAGATCTCACAATGCTTGATAGTCCTCAATGAACCTGTCACGCCTGCGGGAGTTGCACAACAGCCCGTGGTAGGAACGCAGAACCTCCTGCGGCAGACCTTCTGTCGTCAGAATCCCAGCCTTCTGGGGCTGCCTTGCCCATTAAGAGTTTGTAGGACTAGGGATGAAGGTCTGTATGAAGGCATGGAAAACAACAATAGGGACTATCATATCATCTCGGGCGCGAATAAAGGAAGGAGAGGACAATGGAGACTAGCAGGTCATTTAGGGTTTGGGGATGTACCTGGACCCTCCCAAATACCCAGAATACTAGCCTTTATACCCATTATTTTGGGGTTGAAGGCTGTGATTATGGGCTAATAGGGAGGTTCTGGTAGGCTTCCGCGGATGTAGCATCTCTGACTTACTTAGGTTTTAGATTTCCGGATGTAGTTTTAGGGCTCAGGGTTTAGGGACTGAGTCTTAGGGGTTTGGTGCTTAGTGATGCGACCTTAGGGGTTTAGATTCAGGATATAGCAAGGTTTAAGGATGAGAGTTTAGAAAACAATTTAGGGTTTGGGGTTTAGGGTTGAGGGTTTCAGGGCTTAAGGCCTCTTTCAGCACGCTGGACGCACCAAAAGGTACTAGAAGATGCATCGAGGCCCTGTGCTCGATGTGTAGTGTTTAGGGCTCAGGGCTTAAAGTTTCTGGCCTCAGGTTTAGCTCTTAAGGTTAAGGGCTTAGGGCTTGGGGTTTAGGGCTCAGGGTTTAAGGCTTAACTTAGGGCTTGGGGTTTAGGCCCTAAACCCAAAACCCTTGAACCCTAAAACCTAAACGCAGCCCAAGTCGCGAGTTGACCGGCTGTCCACTCGCGTCGCTCCAGGCCTTACTTGCTCGTTGTTAGAGGGTTTTGGGGTTTGGGCTTAGGGTATAGTTTAGGGTTTAGGGTTTAGTCTAGGGTTTATAGGGACAAGGATTTGGGTTCAGGGCTGGCTGAAGCTCCAAGTACTTCGGGAACTACCTGTACAATCCCGTGTAGAACACCCTTTAAGGGGAGTTTAGACTCTCGCTCACCCAAAACCACCCTAAACCCAAAACCCTAAACCCAAAACCCTAAACCCAAAACCCAAAACCCTAACCCTTAACCCTGAACCCTAAACCCTGAAGCTCCAAGTACCAGCCAGAGCTGAGCCGGCAACCGCCCAAAGGTCGTTCGTCTCCGTGTTGCTGTACCTTCAGGCGGGGTTGTCGTCTCTAGGGGTTCTCAAGTCCATAAAGGTTGCCTATTTGGGGCCCTAAGGGTTTCGAGTTCTAAAGCTTTTGGATTGGGTGGTTAATAGTCACGACACGCGTTTTGTCCGAAACGGGCATGCTGATGTGACGGGGGGCTTTGTGGGCCTCGTTTGGGGGAGCGAGGTTGAAGGTTGAGGGCTTGAGAGTTCGGAGTTCAAGATTTTTAAGATGCCAGTATAACAAACGCATGCAGGGGTCAGGGTCCAAAGTAGGTATTGTTCCTAGATGTAAAGGCCATGGAAAAAAGGCTTTTGTACCTAAGTGTCAATGCTAAACCCTAAGCCCTGAACCCTGATAATCTGATACCTGCGAACTTCTCCCGCGAGGCTGTCATCTGATTTCCACCGGGGCGCTTGTGCTTCTTCATGTAGTTTTGCAATCCCTTCCTGCAGCTGCACTACGACACCGGGGGCTTTCAGTAAGGTTCATAGTTTGGGGTTAAGAGTTTAGGGCTTAGGGTTGAGAGGGCCACAGGGTTATGATTGGGATCCACTCCCTCACCGTAATTCTAAGGTTGAAACCATTGGCTCCTATAGTATGGGCCCTAAAGCCTGGGATCCTTATATACCCACTATATACCTTACATGTACCTGTAAGGGTCCCCAGAATCCCCTACGAGGCCTAGCCCATACTAACCTTAGATTACTCCTGGCTGGGCAGAAGAGGCAGCTATCTTACTGTTGATACGAAATTCCTACATGACCTCATCATACTATCATACCATAGTTCCCAGGTATGATGCCCTTAGCGTCATGCAGCGACTTTAGTATCCACCATGTCAGTGGAATTTTGCTACCCCAAGCCCGCCAAACATGGACCTTATGACCACCGTATCACCCTTGTAGTCCTGATTGTTGGGGTTGATGTTGCCAAAAAACCTCTTATGATATGAAGACCCTTCGATGACAGAAGGGTCTACTAGGGTCTATAGGTGTGCTCAGGGGTCATATAGGGGTAATGGAAAAGAAAATGGAATCTACTATAGTATTGGGGCTTCATTGGGATAATGGAAAATAAAATGGAAACTACTATACTTACTAAGTCACCCGGACCGTCCAAGTAGGATGCACCCCAACTCGAACCTTGCTGACAGATGGCTTAGGGTTTTGGGCCTAAACCCCAAGGCTGACCATACTAGACCCTCAGACCGCAAGCCTTAAGCCCGAACTCCTGACATCGTGATAGGGCTTAGCCCACAAAGATCAAGCTGCAGAAGTCGAGGGTCTGAAATGCCTCCGCTCCCAGGTACGCGTGCGCCATCTTGATGACAGAGGCACCTAAAGGCGCTGACGCCCTAAACCCTAAACCCTCACACCTAAGCCACCAAGGGATTGAAGAGGTTTTGGGCTAGGGCTCAGGATTTGAGTTTCAGGATGCAGGTGTCAGGACCAGCAGCAGCGGGAAGTAAATAAAACCCGGATCGAGGGGACGATCTTCACCACTTGAACCCGGTCTACGAACTGTACGTACTCTGGGGCTTTTTTGGAACATCAAGGAAACGCTAAACTCCAAGCAATAATCCCTAAACCCTAAACTGCGAATACTTAGCTTGCTGACTCGCTACCTTTGCAGTAAGAGATGGCATCGAACACCTCCTCCACCTGGCATTGGCCATTTAGGTTTAGGACTCGGGGTTTGGGGCAGGGTGTGGGGCTTGGGGTTTAGAGCTGGAGGCTTGGGGATTAGGGTTTAGGTTTTGAGGCTTAGGGTTTAGGTTTGAAAGCTTTGGGATTTGGGATTGATTTGAATCGAGGGGTTCATGACTCCGGGCCCAGGATTATGGGGATTTTTTTTGGGGGGAGTCTATAGGGGTGGCTACAAGGATCTATTTTTCAACCCCCAGTAGGCACAAGGGAGACAAGGCCTGACAATCCTTACCCCTACACCCTAAGCCACGAAACCCTCAAACCCTCAAACCCTCAAACCCTAAATCCTAAACCCCATACCCCTCAAGCCCAAAACTCCCTGGACCCGAAACACCTAAACTCCAAGGCCCCCAACCACCTAAATACTCAACCCTCACCCCGTGAAATCTGAACCTGTTAGGCGAACCTATATTCTTACCCCCCCAAAATGCACCTCCTCTGCATGATGGATGGGTACCTGGCTTCGGGTGCCGTTGAGTGTGGAGGGTTTATGTATATGGGTGGTTGTCAAAATTATGGTCCCTTTTTGGATCCCTATTATAATACGGCGCCTAATATTTGGGGTACCCAAAAAAGGACCATGATTTTGGCCACCCATCTGGGTCTGGGGTTGAGGGTTGGAAGGCTTGGGTGGCGAGATCTGGGACTTTGGGCCGCGGGTTTAGGGACTGGGATGTCATGTAATCTACCCCTAACATATCCCCATAGAATCCCTATATATCCCAAAGGATAACCCCTATAGAACCCTAATATAACCCTAACATATCCCCATATGATCCCTATATGATCCCTATATATCCTCAAAGGTTCCGTGCTTATGGATTTGCTGGTTGGGACGGGCAGGGCAGCGCCGCAAACCTCGCGGATGATCGATACTTCAGGACATATAGGCTTTAGGGCTTTAGGGCTTTGGGGTTTTAGGGTTTAGGCCTTAGGGATTTAGTGTCTAGGCTTCAGTGTTTAGGGCTTAGGCCAGGCTTTAAGGTTGACCTCTGAGAATTTGGGGTTGGGGGATTTGAGGCTTTGGGCTCTGGGTGGCGAAGGCCTTTAGGGGCTGGGCTTCGTGCAGTCGGAACATCTGCAGATCATGGGCTTATCGCTTCAAGAGGAAGCCCTCCTCCTTAAACCCTGCACACCCAGATCAAAGCCTCCGCCCTAAACTGGGTTCTTGTTGAAATGCCATTAAAGAGATTTTTTAATATACCAAACATGTAAAATGTTGTTCTACAAGAACCCAGTAAACCCTAAGCCAAATTCCTCCCGGCCCGCCCCTGAAGCCCTTTGAAGAATATTTGCATACAGGGTCCCCTATGAAAGCCATTAGGGAACATAGACAACATCCCAAAGGCCTACCGGCCAACCTAATCCCTGAAACCTCCACACTGAACGTTAAGCCTCAGCCCCTGAATGGAATCTATTCCCCTTCAGTTAGGTCAATCACCCCTATAGCAATAGCTCCTTAATATGAATCAATACAGCCTTAATATACCTACAATTCGGTCATTACCGCCTATGGTAATAGCTGTTAATATGAATCAATAGAGCCTTAATGTATCTACAATAGCCCCTTGGGGTACCCATTACTGGGTCAACCCTTCAGCAACAAATGATTTCAGGGCTGGACCCTCAACCCTGACACCTAAGCCCTGAACCCTAAGCCCCCAGGCCTCGATCCTAAAACCTCAAAGCCTAAATCCTAAGCGCTAATACTAATACTAAATAATCCTGAAACCCTAAACCCTTAACCCTAAGCCCTAAACCCTGAGCCCTAAACCCCAAAAAATCCTAAAACCCTCAAACCCTAACAAACAGCCCCAAAAGGAGCCCATCTGCCTGGATAGGATGCGAGCTCCTCAAGCTATCCAGGCGCATCGCCTTGGGCCCCGTAGCGGGAATTCAAGGTGGGAACTGTTTGGGGTTTTGGGATTTAGGGTTTAGGGTTTGGGGTTTAGGGTGTTAGGACTTTTTAGGGTTTTGGATTTAGGGTGTAGGGATTTCGCGCCTTTTCTTTAAACGCGCTCTTTTCCGCCTGCATGACTTCAGGTCGGAAGGGCAGTTGGCCAAGATTTAGGGTTTAGGGTTTGGGGTTTCGGGCTCAGCGATTTACAGTTTGGTGTTGCGGGGATGGCCTTGTAGTTCAGAACTGTGGGCCTTGTAGGGTTTTAAGGTTTGGGAATAGGGTTTCAGGGCCTTGGGTGTAAGGCTTCAAAGTTAATTATGTAAGCCCAATTCAGGTCCCATAGTTAGCATTCAGGAAGCTAGTAGGCGCCCATTGGAGCAGCCCATGCTCAGGACCTTCAAGGCAAGGAGAGTGTCGAAAAACAGGGGAAGGTTTAGGGTGGAGACATTTAGGGTTTAGGGGTTCAGGGTTGAACTCTAAACCCTAAATCCCGAACCCTAAGCCTTAAACCATGTGGGGCTTCACCCGGCAATGCATAATCACGAAAATGTTCAAAGTGCAAGGGCCTCGCAGCTGTAGGTTTTAGGGTTTCAGGGGCCGACATATCCACATCCCAACTACCTGATCTGTTAGGCCGGCCTGAATCCTAAACCTGAAACTCTGCACCCCTTACACCCTAAACCCTAATCCCTTCATCCCCACACCCCAAACCCTGAGAGCTAACACCTTGGAGGGCCAAGGCACCTGGAAGATGTTCCATGTGGGAACTGTTCAGGGTTTTGGGGTTTAGGGTTTAGGGATTTAGGGTTTAGGGATTCAGGGTTTAGGGATGTAGAGTTTAGGGACTTAGGGTTTAGGGATTTCGGCTTTAGGGATTTAGGGTTTGGGGTTTAGGGATTGAGGTCTTGGACAACCCTAAAAACACATGTATAAGCACACGCTGAGCACGCGACAGCTGCTTGCGTGTCAGAGGTGAACTGATCCCACCTCGGGCTGGTGTAGGTGTTTTGGGTTTAGACTTAGAATCCCTAGGGTTTAGGGCTTAAGGGTTTAAGGTTTAAGGTTTATAGTAAGTTTATAGGGATTAGGGTTTGGGGTTTGGGGTTCAAGTTCTATGTTTTAAACAACCCTGAGTTGAGGAACATAACCTGAAGTATGCAAGGGTTCCTATGCTGCGAACCTTAAACTCCCCCCCCCAGCATTACCTTCCACTTTAAACCTCCCTCTGTGACAGCACCGACCTTCCCTGAATTGTGTGTATGTTGCAGGTCTAGGCTGCGAATATGCTGGGAGAAAAGGGGACAGAACTCATGTGTCACTATACTACCCTTCAGGTTGATGAATTTTCTGCTCCGCTAGCCATGGAAACCACCTCCGTCCCCAGCGCAACCTACATTACAAATCCTACAACGCCAAACCCCTAACACATGAGAAGCCCAGAAATACAAAAATACCATGATTCCCTGGGTTTAGGGTAGCCAGGGTCACTAAAGATTCAAGATCCAAAGCCCTAAAACCATGGGTGTGGGGCCCGACCACCTGACCCTGCAACAACAAAGCATCAATGTAAACCCTACTGGGTTGCTGTTAAGGAACTTATATTAAGTTTCCATATGATGGGCACATACTAGGTCAATACAGGGTTGCCTCGTTATAGGAACTAACCCTAACCCCTATACCGAATACAGCGATTCAATTTAGATTCCTTAGCAGCAACCGAGCCTAAGTGGACCCTTATGCCCTACCCCTTGTTTTAGGGCACCTAAGATACCAGGCATGAAGCCAGGTAATCGGAAAAACGTGTATTTATAAGGTGAATCCCCCATACCAAAAAACACAATCCCCCCAAACCCTAAACCCTTATAAATCCAAGTCGCATGGCGAAATCTGGGAAAATCTGATCAGCCATATAGTTTTCACCTGAGCTGTGTCTACATGGAGGTTGAACCAAGCAAGGCTAAGGGGCTGTAGGAGTTAAAGTTATATATAGGAACTAGATAGCGAATTTTTATAGCAGGTCCATGATGCCATCTAGAGTATAGGATGTAGGGTTTGGGGCTTAGAGATTACGCGTTTGTTTGTGCGGTGGTTGGCCCAGGTAATTTTCTGTTGTTATGAAATCCCTAAACCCAAAAAACAGATTAGGGGGTAATTACTACTAAGCTGTAGGTAGTTGGGGTTACGTATACACCCTAAACAGTTGAATGGGAAAAGAACTCGTTCAAGATCCAGAGATAGCTTGGTTCAAGTTCGGGGCTCATTTGGGGTAATCTTATAGTCCCCCTTAAGTAATTTAGGGCTAGGGGCTTAGGGAAAGCATCTAAAGTCTGCCTACGTGACGAAGGTCGTTGAAATACACAAAGCCTCTCATGTCCTCGACAGCTGCAACAAGGCCGCCAATATCTCTGAGGCCAGCCGAATTTCTTTTACGTCTAATGATGTCATACCCAAAACCTAACGCCCGGAATACCTCGCTATATAATGCCCATATCATGCTAAATCCATATGGCGTAAACCCCTAGCAAACTCCGCACGAGTGACTCCACGAGGCGAACCCCTCATTGAGCCATAGGTCGTCCCACCACATCCTCAAGAAGCTGTCACATAAGGTAGGCGCCTAAATATTTACCAATACTCAAAACTATAATGATTTGGACCCCTGTCATAGGTTTGGTCCTGTATGCGCTTAGTATCTTCACAAATCATAAGCTCTACCAAAAGAACGGCCATAAGTGACGGCATCTGCACACAAAGTTGGGCGATGAACTGAGTCAGTACATCGATCGACCCGTATTATTCAGAATGGCATATGCTACAAGGCGATCTGTGCACTACTCTACTTTGGAGTGTTAAAGTCCTTGTGTCCAGGTCTACAAAAAACAACCACTGGCTTGCTGTTGAGAAACTTAAATTAGGTTACTATATTAGGTTTAGGGTTTGGGGTTTAGGGGTTTTTGGTTAGTTACTATAATACGAAAACCCCCACGTTATTCTGTATGCCCATAATACGGTAACTTAACTTCAGCTTCTTATCCGCAACCCAGACTAATGCCTAGTTTGGGCTCTGTGGATGGCTAGGCTTCGGGTACGTAGTCTAGGGATTAGGGTTAAGTATTCCCTCAAACAGTATGTCAGATAATGCCACCACCTTTCAAATCATTGGCGCAAGGCTATGATTTTACAAGTTTTTCGGAGGTATAGGCAATCCTCAATATGTGGATAAACCGCCTTCCAAGCTCTTTTAGCAAGGTTTTTCCAGTAGTAAGAGGATTTAGACATTGTAGCGTGGATTATTGGGGTCCGTGATACAGATTCTATGCAGGTCATTTCAAGATACTCTCACACTGGATCTGGCGCAATCAGATCCAAAAATGACTTCATCTCAAGTGCAGGAAGCACATGAAGCGGGTCCATACTATGCATTCGCTCCTAAACCCTACAACCCCTAAAGCCTTCAACCTCTAAACCCTCAAACCCTCAAACCTCTGAATCCTAAGTTATACTGTAAAGAATAAGCCTGGAGGTCCAAGTTGAAGATGCAAGATGCAAGGGTCTTCCCCACTACTTTCAAGATCAGAAAACCCCTGCCCTAAACCCTAAACTCTAGCTGTACGCCGAAATTATTGGAAAAAAACGTCGTTGTTTGGCAAGTTTCTGGTATGAAATCATTACTATGACCTACTTTTGAAGTCAAGGTCAGGAGCCCCATGTCAACCTAAAAATTACGGGCAATGGCCTCAAATGGCTTAATTAATATCCATCATAGCTATGGCTTAGGATTTAGGGTTTAAAGTTTGGGATTTTGGAGCATAAACATCATCTTAGGAAGATAATTGGTTCTTGGGGCCTGCAAACCCTCTGTGTCCAGGAAATTCCCAGCAAGATCTCATTCCTGCGACTGCTTCAAGCCTAAGCTATGGGCACTCCGCCTGAAAGGGCCTGGTAGTCCCCCTTAACTAGATAGAGTATGGGGTAGATGGGGATCTTATTATAACATACCGAAAGCCACATTCTATCTACGTAAGGGAGACTATAAACCCGAGTTTGTGGATTTTACGTTTGGGGCTTTTTGGGGTTTGGCGTTTGGAGGTTTTAGGGTTTAAGCTTTGGGGTGTTGTTTTAAGGTTTGGGGTGTAGGGTTTAACCGGAATTACCTTGAGCCCAAGGAGCATAGTCACCAAGTTTCCGAACCATTGGTGGGCGAGCTCCTCGGATGGAAATGGATTTCATTCCAGAGTCTCAGGGCCTGGTTTTGGGATTATATGGGGTTATATTGGGGTTAGATTGGGAGAATGGAAAAATTGAAATTACTATATGATAATTAGAGGTTTAGGCTTTAGGGCTAAGGGGTTTCAGGGTTTAGGGTCTTAGGGGTTTAGGCCACGAGATACTGCTGATATTGCGAGAGCGTATCATGTACCTATAAAGCCTTCTAACCCAAAGCCACAAGCCCAAAACCCTAAAACCTCGAGCAAACCCTAGAGCTCTCCATGTTCCTGGGTTAAAGGCCTCGGTCGGGGCTTGCGAACATGTCGTGCCTGCCATCCAACACCCAAAAAATACTGCAAACTGGCGGTGGCACCAACAGCAATACTAAAAGGAGATAAGACTTGTATGTAACCGTTGTAGTACTAGTGCGTATGCAGAAAATGTAATACGACAAATAATAGTAGGGGAAATTCACTACCATGATCGTGCTACTTGGGGGATACACAGCGCCACCCTAGACCCTAAGCATTGCAACCTAACTCTACATGCTCCAGTTTGAAGACCTGAGCTTCTTGGATGGCCCGACTCAGTCTACACTACAATCTCTACAATCCCCTCTGCGAACTATGTAGGCCCCTACAGTAGCTGCCCTTCAGTGCCCAAAGATAAGTGGTCCCTGTTTGGAAGCGCCCACAAGAAGAAAAGTACTTGTGGTGACCAGCAAGCCCAAGCTTCTCCGGATGTTTTTGGGAAGCGCCCCATACAGGAGTTTGTCAAAATGGGCCGGGGGGCCTCGGGGGATCTAGCGACAGATAAGGATTATGGAGAGAATATATGGGCCCCTCGTCATCTTGTATAGGAACCATGTTGATAAACTGCCATAGCAGCAGTGTCTGTCCCAACTTCGAAAATCACGGATTGTGCGTCAAAGCTTCGTGCGTCACAACAATGCATACTCGCTGCATCCTGGGGCGGGCTAGGGTGTACGCTTAAGGCTTTGGGATACCGCTTGGAAGGCTTAGGGCTTAAGGTTCATGTTAGGAGGTTTAGACCCGACCCTAAACCCTAAACCGCTGAGGTGTAGGGCTTTGGGTTTTAAGAATTAGGGTCCAGGGGTGAGTATCCGAGTCTGAGGTTTGAAAATATGGGCTCCTAAGTTTGGGCCACTGCGTCTGTGGTAGCCTCCAGGGTCCCTACTTCTTTCCACAAATGCTACGGGCTCACATTAGGATCCGTTGAGTCTAGGGTTTAGGCCTTAGGTTTAGGGTGCAGGGCCGTGCAGGGTTTAGAAATATGGGTCGTATAGCTGTGCCCTGTAGGATGAATGATTAACAGTTATAGCCCCCCTTAAGTAAATAGAATATGCGGTATATTAGGATCTTATTATGCTATACCCCAAGCCATATTGTGTCTACTTAAGGGGGGCTATGTGTTCAAGTTCAACCCCCCTATTGATAGTGACCACATGGAATACAGGTGTATAAACTTAAGATTCCTTTGTGTTCCGACTAGGCAAAGACTCCATGAAATCCTAAACTGAGTAGAGGCTCAAGACTAATGTGCATAATTCACCCTAAACCCTAAACCCCAAACCTCCAACCCTAAACCCTAAACCTCAAACTCTAAACCCTAAGCCCTAAGTTCATCCACTCACAACTTACAAAGTGGGCCAACCTCCTGGATGAGTTTTTTCTTCAAGGACTATGGTTCAGGGCTTAGGGTTTTAGGGCTTCAACACCTATGGTTTAAGACTTATAGTTCCCCTTAAGTAGATAGAATGTGGGGTCTACGGGGATCTTATTACAATATACCCAAAGCCATATTCTATCTACTTAAGGGGGACTATAGGCTTCTAAGGTCTTGGGGTTTAGTCCCAGATAGCACAACCACATGCACAAAAACACCAGAGAAGCCAAATGGCAGAGCAAAAAAACGCCATTGACGGTCGTTGCAATCCGAAGCATCGGCTCAGCACGGTACTACTACGTACTGGGAAGTAAGTGCTGAAAACAAAGATAATTCCAAGCCATTTCCAGGCACTCGCCCCCCCCTTCCCTGCAACTGATGTTGAAACAGCACCCCCTGGAAGAACTACGATAGGAAAACTTAAAGCGTATCTTCCTCATGATAGCCCCATCTAGACACCCATGAACGTCTCCTTCTTCCGTACTCTGAACTCACAAAACTGAAGCCCTAAGCCGTGAACTGATTGAAGCTTTGGTGCTGGTTGCGCGACGCACCCTCTCCGATTAGAAGATCCACCTCGCCCCGTTGGGTTAATGGGTGGAGGGAGTAAGGGTCTAGGGGTTGCATGAGGCTCAAGAGAGCTGGTGTCTAGTGTGTTGGGCTTAGGGGTAGAGGGATTTAGGGTTCAGGGTTGGGGGTCTAGGTCTTTCGGATTTAGGTCTGTGTGGCAGGCTCGCAGAAGCTAGCAGCATTCCACGAAGGGTTCTCGACGCAAGGATGTCCTTTGGAATCTTTGGGCTACATACGCACCAGAATCGTTTCTCCCTTAGATTGAACTGCTGATATCAAACATGTCTCAACACACTGACTGGGGTCCTGTGAGGAGCATTTGAGGCAAGGAGGGTTTGCATCTGACTGGGAAAATTAGGCCACGCAGTTTTAGGGTTTAGGGTTCTTACAACTTTTGTTGGGGTTGCTTGACACAACTCTGTCGGGATCAGCTGCAGGCAGCTGGGACCCAGGAAATGTGCTGAACGCATCGGAGTTTCGACTTGTGGTCCACAACCTGTTTTGCTCCGGGGATATATGAGCTATAGTCTAGACTCCTAGTATCCCGCTTGGTAACCCCTACAAAAGTCCACCATATAATGCCGTATATACGTCCCTTTAAGGAGTTTAGATTGTAGCTCATATGCTTAAAGGCGTCCTTCGTGCAAGTGCTGAAGGGAGTGAGGCTCCAACAGTGGGATCAGGGGACGTGTGCGGGTTACTGTTGAGAGTTCGGCCTCGCTCCCGAGTTGGGACTAGACTGTGGCATCCCCATGGTCCGAATATCTCTCTTCCCCCATAACCAGGGCTAAAACAGCTTAAACTTTATTCTAGAGACCCAAAACGGAAGCCCAAAAAGGTTAAAGTTCTTCTATCGCGTGAGTAAGATATGATGCTCAGTTAATCTGGGATCCTCAGTAGCACAGAACTGAACATAAAGAGAGAGAGATAGCCCTTTTTCTGTGTATAACACGGATGTTTTCAAAGAGGATCCCCTAAACTCTGAATCTCAAAAACCCCAAGCAGTTGGGGAACCAAGTTTGTTATTGTTACCTATTGTCTTCATTCTACGGATCCTGATGCGCCCATAGCCATCCACTGGTGTGTCAAATGGGACTTTATGCTTTAGGCCTAGCTTTTCTTCTTGTTTGCCTATTCTGGGTTCATGTGGGTGGTTGTCAAAATTATGGTCCCTTTTGGATCCCTATTATATTACGGCACCTAATATTTAGGGTACCCAAAAAGGGGACCATGATTTTGACAACCACCCATGTGGGTCTTGGCCTAAAGTTTAGTTCCCAGAATGTGCGAAATCCATTTAGGGATCTGTATTATAAAAAGAGCCCCACTAGAGCGACCTGTATGATAAATATTTTTTGGCAATCACCATGGGGCTGAAAAAAAAACCCTCGAACGATCTACGTAAGCCCGAAGTCCTAAGCCCCGAAGCCGGAGCCCCAAACCCTAAACCCGAAACACTGAACTCCTAAAACCTGAACCCTAAATTCCTCGACCCTGAGCCCCAAGCCCGAAATCCTGAACCTCTAACCCCAAATCCTAAATGGGCCTCGCGATAGGTGACCAGACCCCAATTCCTTTGTTTGGGGTTTAGGGGCTTAAGGTTTGAGGCTTTAGCTGTTACCGAGATTTAGGAGTTAGACCCTACCCCTTTTGGATGTACGTACCGAGTTTTGTGTATAGAAGATACTAGACATAAAGCTAGGTACGCTGAAAAAAGGGTAAGGTATAAGGGTCTAGGTGAGGAACTCACATTAAACTAGGTTCGCTTTGAAAGGGTGCTAGGCCTGATGCAGGGTTTAGGGTTGAGTTGCCTTTGGACATGCTCTAGGGGAGCGTTTTCTATTTGAGGTTTCGGGTTAAGTTTCCGCGGAAGGGGCTCTAGGTGTTCTATGGGGTTTGGGGTTAAGTTCCCGTTCAAGGGGGTTCAGCGGTTCAGCGGGTGTCTAAGTTAAGGTTGCATCAACCACCATGATGTGGATGTGCAGCAAGTAGCGAGCTTCGTACATATTGTAGCCAAGTTTGCGTTCCTTTATCGCGTAGTTGCTAACCTTGCTCTCCGTTGAGGGCCTTAGGGTTTGATTTTTTTTGGCGCTGGTTTAGGCACCTGAAACCCAATTGGGTAAAGGGCCTACCCCGCCCCTTTACACACATGGAGCTGATATGGTCGTCCCACAGCTTCTTCAAAGGTCAGTACTGTAGTCCTGGGATTTTCTTGGGGCTTCCACCTTAGTGATAGTTTAGGGGAGCATAGGATGAAAAATGAGCCATAATCTAAACTCCTAGTATCCCCCTTTATAACCCCCTATTAGTACTCCCCTATATACCCCCTCAGATAGCCACCCTCTGAGGAATTTAGACCCTCGGATCAACGAACAGGAGCAGGTATGACGAGAGGGTTGCCGCTTCTGAACCAGGGATACTAAAGTTTAGTCGTTGCAGAAAGTGCGAATTGAAGGATCATACCAGGGGACTAGCCCCTCTTTGGGACTCTCTGATGCTAGTAGAGCTGGCGTGAGCATGAGATTAAAAGGGCAAGACCCGAGTCAATACCTTGGGGGCGTGGGTTAAACCCTGTAAACCCTAAGCCCTTAAACCCTAAACCCTTATACAGTTAAACCCGAAACCCTTAAACTGTTAAACCCTAAACCCTTAAACTTTTGAATACCCTGAACCCTTAAACCCAAACCCTTAAATCCTTAAACCCTTAAATCCTTAAATCCATAAATCCTAAACCCTGTAACCCTAAACCCTTAAACCCTTTAACCCTACACCCTAAAACTGTTAAAACCTTAAACCCTTAAACCCTAAACCCTTAAATCCTAAAACCCTTACCCGAGACCCTTTAACCCTAAGCCCTAAAACCCTAAACCGCAACACCAGGTTTAGAGTCAAGGATGCTGGTTTTCGAAGTCAAGCCCACGAGACCAAATACCCAATAATCAGGTCCCTGTAAAGTGACACGTAGTGGTATATAGAGATATGTATATATATATATGTATGTACGTATGTATAGGATTTAGGGTTTATGGGGTTTAGGGTTTGTATGCCTTATATTGCTTTAGAAATTCACTTGGCCATGGCTGCAGTGAAAGACGTCGGGTTTAGGGTTTAAGGTCAGCCGTAGTTGTTGCTGTTGGCTCCAAACCTGACAGGCCTGAGCTGTTACGTGCAGATTGTGTGATCCAGTTGGCTGGGAGCCACTGATCCATTACGACCATGGGCTGATACTGTTGGCTCATCCGCCACACAACGCCGTTACGGACACGGTATGATCCAATACCTGCAGCTTCCCCCTAGGGGGACCCCGCTATAGATCCCCATATATTGATACCGTATTCTGGGCACCCCCAAGTGGTACCCCTAATTATGGGAAACCCCAGTTGTGTTGCCTTGAGACTCACCTGGTTTTTGTCAAAGGTCAGTTGAAATCTATCAACATGCATGGTCAGGAGCAGCCCCTCGCTAAACCTGAAACCCTAAACCCTAAACCTCGAACCCTAAACCCTAAACCACTATAAACCCTAAACCTGTGAACCTTCAAAGTGGAACAAACCAAGGCTCTCCATTGCTCCGGCTGCGAACTCCGGAATGGCAATCCTCTGCTGAGCAGGGTTTAGGGGGTTTCAGGGGGCTTAAGGGGGTTTAAGGGGTTTGGGGTTTCGGGTTTGGGACGTTTAAAGTTCTAGGGGGCTTAGGGGGTTTAGGAGGTTAAGGGGGTTATGGTTCAAGGCTTACGGGGTTTAGGGTTTGGGCAGTTTGATATTTTAGGTTTCCTTATGTAGCGTTTTTGAGGTCTGGGCTTAGGTGGGTTCGCAACGGGTTTGGGACGATTTGCAACTTCAGAATTTAGATCCTATAGTCCCTCTTAAGTAAATAGAATATGGCTTTGGATGTATTATAATAAGATCCCCATATACCCCATATTCTATCTATTCAAGGGGAACCATAACCTTCAACTATTGTGACTTGATTTTACAAAAACTTCTTCAAAAAAGGACCCTTTGTCCGTTAGAGTTTTAGGTTTGGGTACTTACCCATTTCATGGCGGGGACTTGTTGCCAGCTCCCTGACGTGAAACGTGTTTGTTTTTTCCTTTTTCTGTTGTGTTTTTGTCGAGCGTTTTGCTATGTGACGGGAGGAGACTTCTTGTCCGAAAGTTCACCAAGCTCCTAGTATCCCCCGTAATAACCTCTACAATGCTCCCCCATATAATGCACTATAGAACCACCTTTTCAGGAGTTTAGATTATAGCTCATCAGATGATATTTGTACTTCCGGAATGACGCTTCAACTCAAGGAGGCAGTCACACACAACGCCTCAAATCCAAACCCCCAAGCTCTTGACCCCTAGTCCACAACCCTAAATCCTAGACACTCGTAAACCCAAGGAAAATATCAATTCAGCCTTAAGGAAAAAGGGTACCACTGGGGTACTTAGTAGAGGCTCCTACGAATCTATCTGGAGCCTGGAACAATGAACCTTACCCTTCGCCCGGCACCCTTACTTGCCACCTCAGCCTTAAAGAATCTGAGCCGTAGAGCCTGAACCTCGAACCAAAAATCCTAAACACTGAAGCAAGACGCCCCCCTACACGCTAAACCCTAAAGCCCTTATACATCAAACTCTAAAAGCCCTAAACCCTAACCTTAAAACTCTGAAACCCTTCTCAGACCAAATACTCCGGACCCTAGAGCCCTCAACCTTCAGTTTTCAACCCTGTGCACTTGCTGCCGAAGATCATGTCCAGCTTGGGCAAGGGGTACCTAGGAAATAGGGTTTAGGTTGGGAATTTAGGGTTGAGGGTTTAGGGTTTAGGGGTTGAGGGTTGAGGGATATGGCTTAAGGGGTCTAGGGGTTTTGGGTTTGGGGTTTAGGTGCTGACTGGTAGCTAGCGGGGAATTCAGAAAAGGGATAAACTATCGGGGCTTGCATAGTTACCAATGTCATTTTGGGGTCTGTTTCAGAAGGACTCTAGGATCATACTTTTCGTAACTATGGAGGCTCCCACGTTAAGGATTATGACTTTGTGATGCAGCAAGGCATCTAAGCCATCCATGAGCCCCAGAACTTTAGTCGGAGAGATCTGAACACCAAGCAATTTGGGGTGTTGGATTTGGGACCACCCTACTCGCCTAAACCCGTAACTCCCGTCCCACAGGATTCATAGCGGCAGTGCCCTGCACAACTAGGATTTTGGGTCTAGTTTCGGGTTACGCGCTACTTTATGTAGGGATTATTCCGTACCAACCGCGGTTTGACTAAAGTAGAAGCCAGAGCCATGGAATTTCAACATCCCCGGACCCCAAGACCAAGACATAAGGAGCTGAAGCCACACGTGCAAGTCCGATGCATCGTCACTGAGCGGCAAGCTGGATGGTGCGTGTCTCCTTTGATGGCTGAAACAACATGTTGCGCAACCTCCCACCGCACCTCGATCGCAGTGTCTTCCGGCACTATAGTGGCCAGTGGACCCAAAAGCACGATGACTCCATGCTGCGGGCAAGCGTGTGGTCAATGTGTTCGGTATCTGGATCGTCCAGCAGATTAATGCAAATTGGGCGGGTGGCCTCACTTTTCTTGGTACGGTACAGCGCTCTCGGGCAGCCTTCTTTCATCAGTCCATTTGTCCAGTGACTGGCTTCTTCAAATGTACAGGCGGTGTTGGCCCCCTCATTGCCGTAGTCCTTGCTGAGCCAAGCAAGGAAGAACTCGCAATCTTCGAGGCTGTGGATCACGGTGGAGTGTATGGTCCAGCCTGGAAGCTCACACTCGGTCTCATGTCTCAATTTCAAGCTCAGCAAGACTGGCGCGTAGACGCGCCGCAGGCACAACAGTGGTGTCGCCCCTGCAGTGGACTGCGCGGCCGTTGCCCCTGGCAACAGCAACAGCGAGCTGTTCGAATAATCACTGAACGGCTGAGCAATCAGCTCCTTGGACCGCCGCGGTTGCCAAGACATAAGTCATCGTAGCGTTAGGTTCCTAGACCGTAAGCCCTACACCCTAAACCCTGAGGCCAAAACCCTGCGAACCCTAAATCCCTTGCAGCCTTCGTTGTGAACTTTTGGGTTTTACTGTAGGCTTCCAGAGTTTTGCTTCCGTGGTTTCGGCTCTACATCCCCGGTCCTTTCATAGATGCTTCATTCAAAGAAGGTGCTCTTAAACTCCCAGGAAAACCTGATTCCTAAAGTCTAAACCCAAAGCTCCAAGCGCAACTAACGCGAGATCCAGGTGCCACGTATCCACGAACAACAAGCACAATGAGGGGCATATCAAACTAGAACAGGATGTCGGGACACAGCAGGTTTAGGGTTGAGTATGGAGGGTATAACATAAGAATCTAAAAACGGTTAGGAAGTACCGTTGAAAATACGCAAGCTACTACATTACTTCGACGACTCCATGGAGAGGGTTTTTCTTGAAAAAGGGTCCTCCTCATATACCCCAAAGGACCATTGCCTTATATGGGTCGTCCAACAACGGTAACCCCTTTCTTTGGAAACCCCATCGGCCACCCCCCAACAAACATGAAGCACTGTTCCCTATGCCCTGCACCCTAACTAAACTCCCCCACTCACCCAAAACCCAAAACCCCCCTAAACTCCCCCAAACCCCCCAAAACCCCCTAAACCGCCACAAAACCACCCAAAACCCCCTAAACTCCTCCCAAAACCATCCAAAACCCTAGGCGCCCCACAGTTAAAGCCAAGGGCAGAGATCAGGGCTTGGTGTTTTATGGAGGATGTCAATGGATGTCTGCTGTGGGGAGAGTAGGTTAAGGGTTGAGGGTCAGGGGCGACTTCCTGGGTTTAGGGTTTAGGGTTTAATGCGGATAACTGGAGTTGCTATATGAGAGTTAGAAGTCTACTTGCTAAGTACGACTGACCCTCCAAGTAGGGTTTAGGCTTCATAGGGTTTCTAAGGCTTAGGGTTTGAGGGTTGTAGATTTTAGGCTTAGGGTTTACCCTGGAACTCAACACAGATATGAGCAGTCGTTCCCGTAAGAACCCGTGCCTAGGCAGTGATATTGGGCCACCCTAAACCTTAAACCCTGAACCCGAAACCCCAAACTCCCGTCCCACACCCTAAACGGGGTTCCAGGCTGGATAATGTATAGGCATGGTAACTTATGCTACCTACTCTTGGGAAATTTCTAGGAACCCGCACTATGGGGGATTTACTTTATGTCCTCCGGGCATTCTGTGTATAGAATATATACATAATGAGAAATGGGAATAACCCTCGCCCCCTATGATCAAACCTACCCCACCCTAATATCAAATACTTCCCATTGTGGTATATTGCGCATATTTAATAGTTGAGGGCTGCGGGGGCGCTTTAATATTCGGGGGAGAGGATTATTTAGTAGTAGGATGGGTGGTGGAGTTGTTGTATATTAGGCGGGGGGGCATCAGCTACTAAAAAGTTGGCCCTACACCCTAAACCCTGCAGCTCACTGCCCGGTTGCGGGATGCCGAAGTAGTCGTCATAGCCTTTGCTGTACAGTTGGGTAATTTTTGGGGAACCAGAGCAGGCTGCATGAGGCGCTGGTCATGGATGAGTAGGTGCAGCTGGGGGATTAAGCTGAGAGTTCGGTGTTTGAACTGAGGAATCCGCATGCTTATTTGAACGGGGTGGCCCTAATCTTTGGTTGAGCTAGTGCAATCATTGTGTCCAAGTCCTAGCTGTATAACCCCAGGGTCAGCCCCAAACCATCCCATGCTGAGAAACCTAACAGAAATTCAGAGTCTTGGGAAGACTGCCCAGTCAATCAGGGCAGCGTAACACTTATCTGCAGGAAACTAGCGACTTCCTCACACCGAAACGTAATCCCTAAACCCGTACGCCTCTTCGTCGTCCTTCTCTGTGAATGGACTTATCTCTGTAAAGGGACCCCGGCCCTTCCCGTAGGGAAGGCCCTTCCCGTAAGGACCGGCCCTTCCCGTAAGGACCGTCCCTCCCTGTAAGGGGCTTCCCGTAAGGGCAGCCTCCCGTAAGCCTCTTCGTCGTCCTTCTCTGAAAATAGCCTCCGGCCCTTCGTGAGGACCGGCCCTTCCCGTAAAGACCGTCCCTCCAAGGAGCTTTTTGTAAGGGCTCAGCTTCCCGGAAGCTTCTTCGTCGTTCTTCTCTGTGAAGGGACTTATCTCTGTCTCTCAGAACTCTTCCACCCACAGCAAAAATATCTACACCCAGCATGTCAATGTTTGAAGGGCGGTGTCCCCAAAATTCCTGATGGGCCACAAAAAAGAAGACTCGTTTTGCTGTATAACACGCCTGGAGTCAAAAACGAACAAGTTTGATCGGCAATACTAATAAATGAGCTCCTAGTATCCTTCTGAATAACCCCTATCGTAGTCCCCTATATAATCCCCTAGATAACCCCTTGGAGTTTGGATGATAGCTCAAGCGAGAAAGGGATTCCAACAACCCGAGTTTAATGGATTTCCTTCTATACTTGTACTACTAATACTACGACCTGTACTACTTAGTCCTACCCTACTCCCCTTGTTCCCTATTGCGACCCCTCCCCACGCAGACCAAATTCGCAAAACAAGTTTCTTCGAAGGAGGGGGGAATTGCCAGGTTAACATTCACACTAACTTTGAACGAAAACATCCACTCAATTTCAGAGGCAGAAATTATAAGGCTTCTACCACTGAACCCCAATACTTAAATCCTAACTCGGGCAGTGTGCGAGAATAGACTATATACCAGGGATCTTCCTGTGTTCTCTGCAGTGTGTATGAAAATAACATATGTCATCCTATGACCCATTCGCAACATCTAGCCCCTTACATGGAGTTCTCAAAAGTAGGCTACTTAGACTAGATCCCCCTTAATGCCCCCTATAGTAGTCCCCTATATAATCCCTGAAAAACCCTCCTTTGCGGAGCGTAGACTATAGCTCACGTACCCTAAAACGATCTAAGACGCACACCCCCATTCTGCACCTCCGCAAAATTTTGGAACCAGGAAGCCCGCAGCCTCAATCCCAAACCCTAGGCAAGAAAAAACAAAAAAACATACAAAAAAAACACGCACACAAAAGCGGGTTTGGAGTTTTTAAGGTTTAGGGTTTGGGGCTTAGGGCTTAGGGTTCAGGGTTTAGGATTTAGGCTGGGTTGCCTTTAAGGAACGTTACTTAAGTTGCCACGGCATGGATATGTAGTTAACGAAAAAAGTAACCTAACCCTGAACCCTCAGAGCTATACCCTAATCTGTGGCTTCAGTCTAGGGTTAAGGGTTTAGGGTTAGGGTTTAGATTTAGCTTGGAGGGTCAGTGGGACTTTGGAAGTAGGTTCATAACAGGGATTGCTGGGTTTACTATGTGGGGTAGATCGCTTTCAGTATATACTTACTAAAGCCTTTTGACCCTCCAAGTAACCCCTAAACCCTAAACCCTAAACCCCTAAACCCTAACCCCTAAACCCTAAACCCCAAAACCCCCAAACCCCTAAACCCTAAAACCCCTAAAACTCTAAATTGTAGCTTCCATGTTCTTTTCCATTATCCCCTATATAACCCCTATATAACTCCTAGCCCCCCCAAGGAGCCATCCAAGGTCTTCGTAGCCACCTCCAGCGGAAACTCACCATCCTTCGCTCGACCTAACCGTCATTCGCAAAAAGGGTTTAGGGGTTAGGGTTGAGGGTTTAGGGTTTAGGGTTTAGGGTTTGGGGTTTAGGGTTTAGGGTTTAGGGTTTAGGGCCTAAACCTTCAAGCCAAAACCGCCCCCAGGCTACATAAGTATTCGCAAGTGCCACGATACTTCAGTCTAAGTTACTTAGAACCCCACTGTACTTCTCCCTGTCTAAACCAGGCATGACCCGACTTATAACTACGGGGCCTCTTCTTGTAGAGTCTGAGTTTGAAGGGGTTCAGGGTTTTAGTTGTTCAGGGATCTGGGGTCCTATGATGCTGCCCCCCCTCCACCCTATAACAGTCCTATCAGAAAAGGTCCACCGAAACCCTACACATGTTGGGGGCCAGGGTTTAAGGTGTAGGGCGGGGTCAGCATCTAAGCCTGTGACATTCCCAGCAGTGCCTGTACACTTAAAGATGGAAATTCATCATGTCTTGTGTTGCGGATAAAGGTTCGGGTTCAGGGCTGTTTGGGATTACACTTGTTGCTGTTCCTAACTACTCCTCCACTTTGCAATGCTACCCCAGAAAAATGAAGAGGGAACTTGGGGGACGGGGTAGTATGGCGGTGCCAGCTAGTGCCAGTCAGGAAACTCATGATGGAGAGCATGATGTAAGGTAATTAGGGGGGGCAGAATAAGTAAAGTTGGGGGATTAGGGAGTCAGGTGTAGGGTTTTAGAATTTTAGGTTTGGGGCATACGGTTCAGGGTCTAGCGATTTTGGGATTTTGGGGGGTTTGGGTTGTCAGGTTTAGCGACCTAAGTAAATGCGGGAGTTCTTGAAGCCCTTATTCAACCTCACCAGAGTCCAGGAGGGCTTATTCGGCCTTGACCCTATTAACCCTGGACCCTAAACCTCTTAAGGGTCCATGGTAGTCCTTTTTACACTCACTAGGCCCGACGCCAGAAACTGCACCGTAAATAATTGGGTTTAGGGCTTGGTAAATCCTAAGCACCAAAACCAGAGTCCTAAACCCTAAACCCTTGAAACCCTAAACCTCCACAGCTAACACAACCTCATCCCTGTGGTTTCCTAAGCGCCTTTTTAACCTTAAGTTTAAGGTTTCGAGTTAAACCTTACATCCTACAATTCACAGGGCTGCGCGAGCTCACCTGCAAGATTCTCCGAAAAGACATGCACAGGTTTGGTCTTCTGCTTCTTTCCCCTTCTACCCCACAAGCCTCAACTGTGAACTCGACCATGCCCAAACAAACCCTGCTACCCCCCAACCCCAAACACGGAACTCCACAAGGCCGCCTTTGCAAAGGGCAGTAGCTTCTTTCTTTCTATGTTCCCTCCTACCTTCATCCCTAAACCACACGGGGGAAAGCAAAACTCCCCTACACCCTAAACCCTAAACCCTAAAATCTAAACCCTAAGCCATTTGAGGTGAAACTCAAGCCCGCGTGGATGCCTGGAGGAGTGAAGACACGAACCAGAACACCGTGCTTTGTCTGCGCCTTGCGGGTGGAGTTAGCTAGAGTTTCGGGTTTAGGGCTTGGGGCGATTTAGGGTCTACCTAAGCCCCCAAAGTAGGTAAAATCATGGCCCAAAACCCCTAAATTTAGTCCAAAAGGCCATTATTCTACATACTTTGGGGGTCCAGGTAGAGTTTGGGGTTTTGGGGGCTAAAGGTTTGGGGATTTGGGTCTAGGGCGCGCCGCAGGGGAGCAATTTGCAGGAATCAGTATTCAACTGGTCCCCGCGCTAGCCTTTGCCAGGTTTTAATGGAGGGATGAATTACAGGGAAAGCCTTTAAATTGGGAATAGGGGAATAGGGTTGAGGGTCTGGGTGCAATGAGTAAAAGTGTAGGCAAAAGTGCTAGGTTGTGGATCTCCGCAGTTACTAGTTCGATGCCTGAAAAACGTTGCATGGGACGTCACAGACCACGGCTGAGACCCAGAGAGTTTACGTTTAGGTTTAGGAGTTTAGGGTGTAGGGCTGAAAGATCCATTTCCGTCTGTCACTTGCAGAGATCCCCCAACAAAAGAGCGTGTTCGCAACCACTCGGCAACACAAAATCAGAAACCGCAACCGCTGGGAATCATCAGAACGCATCTTTCAAGACCCCAAACCAAATCCCCGGACCCTGACCCTAAACCCCAAACCCACAAAGTCTTAATGATGTAACCCCGACCCCGTCAGACCATGAAGACTAAACTCAACCCATGAACCCTGTACCCTAAGACGCGGACCCAACGTGTAACTTGAGGTACCTACAGTAACGTACCTGGACCCAGAAGGAGCTCAAAGCATCAATATCTGGGTTGCTGTTAAGGAACTTAAATTAAGTTACCATAATGGGTATATATAGTAAGTAAAAGGGTTTCCCCAGTATAGTAACTTAATTTAAGTTCCTTAACAGCAACCCATTTATTCTACATATTGTTGTGGCTCAGGCAATACTCTCTAGGTAACAGGTGGAACTTGTGACGTCTGCTGTGCGCGACCTATACTCTTTCGGAAATACGGGACAATTCCAGCGTTGCGCGTAGGCGCAGCGAGCAGAAAGCAGCGGAAAACAGGGCTGTCAAGTGCTCTAAAAAAAAACATTGACAATCTCTACGTCCTTCATACTGAGCTTGGGAGGGTTGGTCGAGATAGGTTTCGAAACTTGCGTTACTTGTGAAGATACCACGTCGAACCAATACAGTCTGGGGTGGCCTCTATGAACTAGACTTAGTGGTCTAATTCGATCCTCATACCCAGGGGAAAGGACAACGTGATGTTTGGGGTCATCGCTTCTACTTGACGCGCTGACCCTCAAGGAGCGCGTTGCTTTGGCGCAACGAGTCGCCGAGCGTCGAAGGACGTGCCCCAGCCCAGGGATCCCGAGCTAGGCCTGACTGTATGGCCTTGCCCCTCACAGGACTCCTGGGCTCCCCGTAAGCAGCTCTGTCCTCCCAAGCTTCCGTCTGGGTGAAGTAGTCCCCCCCTCATCTTGGACCAAAACAGTAGGGCTTCGATTGCCAGTGGAGCTCTCTTCTTTTGTCCGACCTCTTCTCCAAGGTAGTCCATGGAGAAACCCAGCAAGCAAGTATGTACAGAAGGATGTCAGGGCCGCAGCGCACGGTGAGCAACGTGTCACCTTTCAGGACTGTTGTTTGGAATCTTAAAGAAAGCTGCAAAGGATGCTAGCCCTTCAAGGTGTGAGTGTTGAAGGTGTTCCTATGGTTGAATGCAAACCGGACCATGTTCGACGGTAGTGGCAGCATGGGCATGCCCCAGAAGTGCTAGTCCAGCACAAAAGTGGGACTTTAGTGTTTATAGGGTTTAGGGGAACTCGAGGGTCGTTGTGTTAGACGCAAGGGTTTGAGCTAGACTAACAATATTCTAAGCTTCCTGACCCAAAAGCCCCAAGTAAGGAGCTATGTTACACATCTACATTACACTAAAGGTCCAAATGCCATGTTCTCACTGGTACCTAAAGCGTGATCATATGGGAATTCTTGGACCCATATGGAGATGCAACTTCAAGTTTCTGAGGAAATAATTTTCGAAGTAGCGTGCAGCGGCCCTGGACACAAATAATGAAGGGATCTTGTATCTCAAGGCCTAGCAGAAGGGCCCTGTAACTAGCACAAGACTGTAACAGGGTAGTAATTTCAGGGGTCAAGGTGGTTGGGGGAACCAAAACCAAATTATTAACCTTAAGCCCTAAACTGGAAACCATGAACCTGGATAAAGTCAAACTCGCCAATCACGAAGGCCAGAAGGTAAGTCGACCTGGCGATCTGCTAATAAGGTTTAGGGCTTAGGGCTTATAGGGTTTAGGTTTTAGGGTTTAGGTTCTTGGATTTAGGGTTTGAGGCTCTGTGAAAGAGAGTTGCTAGTGACTACCGACTCCGTACAGGCAGGAGAAGAACCCAGTGGAAGAAAAAACCCTGCCGCGGCCTCGTTAAAACTAAGCAAAGAACTACTACTAAACGTACAAGCCCGGTTGCTCTCCTTGTCCTCAAAAGACAACCCCATCTGAAAGTCCCAACCATCACCACCCAACACCAACACAATGAAGAAGGGAGAGCAGCAGGGGCAGCAGGCATCTCAGAGGGCAGCGCCGAGCACGGGGCAAGGGAGGCGCTGCTGCAGGGATGCTCCAGCGAAACCGGACAGTTCCACCACAAGGGAAGACAAACCCCTATAGAGCACCTAGAGCCTTAGGGCTCGTCTAGCAGGGAGGCGCCGGAGGATGGCTCGGGCGTTCTCACGCTGGAGCGCCACGCTGAAGCTCTGCAGCAACTGGTCAATGGTCAAACTGGCAGGTTCACCAGTCCGGGCCGCGAGGAGGGAGCCCAAGGAACGCCACGTGTTCATGGCTGTCTTCCCCCACCCACCGCGAGCCTCGACCACAAGGGGCACGAATTGGAGCCCCCGGGCCTCACACTGGGCGAGGG
>CAJNIZ010047195.1:22802-36838 GCA_905231905.1 Symbiodinium pilosum | reverse complement strand
GTTTATGGGTTTACGGTTCAGGGTTCTCGGCTTCAGGGCTTCCTGCAGATGAATGCCCTCAGCATCACCCTAGGGCCTGAGCGGACGTACGCCCATGGCCTACCTGGTCCGAAATAACCCAAACAGAGAAAGTGGGTTTAGGGCTTATAATGTCATATGGGGTCCGTCTCAGTTTTGTGATTGGCTTCTTTTGGGAGGGACTTGAACAAGGACGCTGAATGCAGGCAGCTACGTCCTATAAGCCCTGAACTTTCAAGCGTCGACCCCAGTCCCGTNNCCTAAACCCTAAGCCCCCGAAACCCAACCCTTAACAACCCTCAACCTTAGATCTTAAACATCTCCAAACTTGTGAGCTTCATATTCTCCAAATAATCCACCCAGAAACCCGCTGCATCCACGTGCAATGCCGGTTTATGCCTGGATTCCCTTTGGACCGATGTTGAGAAGCCTTAACCTTCTAACCATATATATATATATACACATGTATGTATGTACAGGTATACACACACAAATCCGTATCCCCCCCGTAAACTTGCCAAATTACAGCCAAGCCTTCCAGTGCCTGTAATTCAGTGCTATTGGGGCAATGTGCAAAACAACACCTGCCTTAAGGTGCAGTTGCGGGATGTCGCTTTAACTTGGCCAGTTTAAAGTGTCCCTGCGCGCTGAACTCTAAACCACTAAACTACAATTTTGGCCAGTTTAAAAGGTTCAGAAGAACACCAAACCACCCGAAAACCACCCGATTTTGAGAATCCCCCAAAAGGCTCCAATACAAGCTACTGCGCGGCCCTCCGCGGGTAGTAGCAATCGCAAGGCTTCCTTGCAAGACTTACTTACTGGTGGTTAGTACTCAATAAAGGAATACATTACGTATGTAGGGCAATATAGGGATTGCATTGACTCTTTCCCTAGTAACAACCGGTGATATTATGGGTTGGGGGATCTAGGGCTTTAGGGTTTCAAATTCAGCTTTTTGGGGGGTTGAGGGCCGCTGGGGTCTATAGGCTCGTGTTGATTAGGCTTTGAAGCTCGTGGCTGAAGCAGTGAGGAAGTGACAAAAACACCGAGGCGATAAAGCTTCAGCTTTGCTATGACGTGGGTATTTCTCTACAGTTTGGGGGGGCTTTTTAGGATTTTTTAGGTTGGTAGTTGAAGGCTCACGGGACTTCGTAACTAGGTTTTACAGGGGTTCTAGCCAGACTAACGCCAATCATTTAATGGGGACTTTTAAGTATGAGTCCCGTGAGCCTCTATGCAGGGATATATGAGGGGCTAGAGGGGCTTTTGGGGGGGGGTGCCTACTATTTGAGGATATTGTATGAAGCTCACCCTTCTCCCAGGTAACCGCAAGAGGCATCACATGAAGAGGCCCCATGTTCGTTGATGGTTGCAGGTGCTACTAGCGCTAAGCAAAGAACCATTTTGCACTCAACCATCGCTACAAAAGCCCCAACATGTTCCCAACACATCCTTGTAGAATCATTAACAATCCCCCCCTGAGAAACCCTGAGCCTCAACTCTGAACCATAAACCCCAGACACCACCTCCACCTTCAAAGGACCTCACAACTACCCTTGAACAGGGTCAATGTAGGCCCTATTTGTGTGTAGTTGGTTCAGCTTGAGGTTAAGGAGGGACCTACAACTGTCCAAGATGTTGTCCCACTTTACCTTGAACAAGTAGGGGCCGTATTACACAGCCACCCTCAGCGGCCAATTAAATACACCTTGACACAGTAGGCTCTCTGGGCACACAGTACAGGCCCGCCTCAAGTTTCTGGAGGCTCCCGACCAGCGACTGCAGCGACAGCGCATAGTCCTTCCAGGCAACGGAGGGGCCCCGGCGCAAGGGAAGGGGCGAGAAGGTGCTACAGCTTGGGCTCAAAAGAGGCTTTTGGGGTTCGATTTAAGAGTTCTTAGGGTTTTCGGGGGCTCAAAGCCCTGGAGCGAGCCAGGTTCCTCGTACTATGGTCTTGTGGTTGTTGGTACCTAACGCACCAACGCTGGCGACCTTGGACCCTTAGAGTGAGCAAAATAACGCTACACAGACCAACCCCGATGTGCGCAGTTTGCAAACCCATCGGGAACCCAAAGATCCGTGATCGCGGGCACCATGCTACGACTCACAGCTGGCGCGGCTCAAATATCTAGTGATCTTGAGAAACCTGAGGTGACTTCTGCATCTTGCACATACATGCATGCTTTTGGAAGCTACACATGGCTTGAGCATGGGCCCATACACTGGGTTGGCCCCTAAAACTATTTGAAAAATATTAGTATATAGGGTCCCTTATTAAAGCCATCAGGGAAAATAGTAAATATCCTGCCCAGATACAGAAGCCAATAAAGACAATTCTAGATCCAAAGGCCCAAGCCTTCACTCGGCAAACTCAGGAGTGAACGTCGATGTGAATGAATGCGTGTATATGTATCGATATATATATATATATATATAGTTATTGTATATGTAAGTGCATATCTGCCCCTCTCCTGTCTGGGCTTCAGCGTCCTTTAACAGAGGCTCAATAATCCTCCAAAGATGCAATCTAGGCAGCCCGTAGCCCCGATAAGCCTGGGCCTAGGCCCAAGACCGTACTTGAAGGCCCAGGGGTACTTACAGCCTAGCGCAACTGTACAATAGACCCCCTAAATTGCCCGATAGGGTTAAGGTTGGGTTACAAGAACAGCTACAAACAGGATGACATAAATGCCCATGGACTTTTCAGAAAGTTCTGGAACCGTACCTGAGATCCTCACAGCATTCCAAAACCAGCGTCAAAACATGGGCTAGAAAGCCTCCCCTAAAATACTCCAGCCAGTTAAATCCCAAACCCTGTGGTCCCTACACCCTAGCACCCACCTAGACCCCCCCAAGTACTCTCTACAGACCCTAGGTATCCCCAAATAGAAGCTACATAGACCCTGTTTTGGGGTACTTGGGGGGTCTAGGCACTCCCCAACCTTGTAGTCCTGAACTCTGGAGATGCCGAACCCTGCTTAGAGGCGCAGGGGACATAGTCAGTACCTGTAGATCCTCAATGCGGTGATTACTCGTTCGATTGGAGTTAGTCTGCTATAGCCTCTGCTATCACCTACCTGTTAAGTCCCCTGAGCCTCTAAGCGGCAGCTCCCAAACCCTAGGCCCTAAACCGCAACTAGGCCTCGAAACTTTGCAGCGTTGTCTCCAAAGCTGTCGGCACTGCACCCGAGCTGCTCATGGCATATGGGAATTCCCCCAAAAGGGCAGGACCTACATCACTAAGCCTGTAAACCATGGCCCTTGCTCCGGGGACCCCCAAAAAGGAATCTTTAGATAGGAGTAAGGTATGGGTTCCCCTTCTTGGAAGGATGACACGGGGGTCATGGGGATACCGTGTAAACTGTGTGAGGTGCAGGTTGCTTTCCAACAAAAACTGGGGGGAGTGGGGGGCTTTCTTGAAGGTCCAAACCTAAATCCTAAACCCCTATCCTATATGACCCTAAGCCCTGAACCCTGAATCCTAAACCCTGAAGCCTAAATCTTAAACCCCGCCTACTCAGTCCTGGCGGTGAAAAGTGTGGGCTAAAGGGACGGTGGAATTCAGGACCTGCAACTTAGCGTAGCTGGTGTTTTCTGGAAATTTACAATATAGGGGATGATATACGGGAGTACTAAAAGGGTTACTCAGGGGTTGAGACTATGGCTCGCATAAATCGGAGGGCCTCAATCTGTTAGGACTCCCCGAAACAGCCCCCCAGTTTTGCCAAAACCCGATGTCAGCTCTACTGTCTGGGGCCTGAGGCATCAAATGCCTAAAACGTACATCTGAGAGGAGGTTCAAGGCTCCACTGTAGCACCAAGATTCCAAAGATTGAAGGTATCTAGGGTCAGGCAGGAGTTTTGGCATCCACCTTAGGACTCTAGAAATTCAGCCCTAAACCCGCAGCTGCGGCTGAAAGTTTCCCTGGCTTTACCCTTGGCTCGCTACATTTGAAGCTTGAGGTGGGAAAGCTCTCGAACGCGTGTTCCCTTAGTCCTAGTAGGTGGGACCATGAAGCTACTAACGGGCTAGGGAACCTCCTTCTAAAGAAGGTTTACTACGGGGGTGCAATGGGCTTAGAAAGCGGATATTACATCCTACCGCTCCCCAGGGTCCCTCAAAGTAGGTCGGAATTATCCTTCATTGAACCCGAAAGCTCAAACTGTTGTTTTGTGGATTTATCTTTGCTGCTTGTAAACTCACTTATGCAGCTTGTACCATGGTGGGAAAACCAGGCAACATGTAAATTCCTCAAGCGGGTTAGGATTGAAGCTTCAAGGTGATATAACTTCGGACCAAATTGTCTATGTGGGCTTTGAATCCTGCCTGTTTCCCTTGTTTCAAGACAGAGTCATTGCCTCCCCTGAAGTCTGGCCATCCACAGAAAACAGGGCTTTCATGGGTTTCTGAGACGCTTTGTCTGCTGAGAATCTTAGAAGGGAGCCTCGTGTCGAAGCGAGATTCTGCAATGTACTCGGAATATCCGTATCCACTCTTCTAAGCCGTCATCTCTACATGTTACCTGAAGCCATGTTGGCTTGTTGGTTGAAAGACTGATGCACCCGAAAGATCATAACCAGTTTACAGTAATGGAGTCCCAGGTAGGCATCCCGCATCTTGACGAATCCGCACTGCCCATACCCCATGACCGATAAGGAACCGCCCACAGGCAAGACTATCTCTAGACATGATGCATATGTTTTCTTCATCATTCTTGTGCGAAGTGTTGCACCCTCGTTACTATTGAGGGTTCGGCATTTGAGGCTTGGAGTAAAGGGTCCAGGGTCCTAGGGTTTTGGTGAATGATCGCCCTGTTGGAGACGGCTGTTTATGTTGGAGATTCCAGGAGATACGTAGAGACTGCAAGAGCAGTCGCCGATGCGTGCAGTCTGCGACACAACTGTCATCTAGAGAGACCACAATATCTACGATCCGATGGTATTGACTTCTTAGGGGACAAAACTCAACTTAGGCTTTGCTGAAACCATCAAAGAACCACCTGCACGGGGTGCACTTTAACGGGTTTCCTCGCGGCCTGGCGGCACTCCAAGAGTTGCGGTTTGGGGTTCAGGGTTTGCGTTTTTTCCTCCACGTACTATTATATGGGTGGTCGTCAACATTATGGTCTCTTTTTTGGTACCCTAAATATTAGGTGCCGTATTATAATAAGGATCGAAAAGGGGACCATAATTTTGACAACCACCCATATGGGGCTTAGGTAGCCCTTGGTAAGCTGCGGGTCATGGAAGCAACCAGGTGCAAGACCTTTGGCCTAGGCAACTTGGCTTCAATAATCAGCAACGGCTGCAACACGAAGCTATACCGACAAAAATCTAGCGCCATTTTTCAGGGACCCCCAAACAAGGGGTCCATAATCCAGCCCAAAGGGTCCAGGACCTTTCATAAGGGAACTCTCTCTAGTTGATCACAATTCCTGTTCTCAAATGGACATTCTAGATCTACAGGAAGTAAAGAATTTTCCCGGTGGATCAAACCCTCACATTATGGGTACCTGGGCCCTTTGGATAGTGAAATCAACTAACGGTTTTTGGAGGCTCTGGTCTCCACGTGGACCGGCCACTCACTTTGCAGTTCGGGTGCATGGGATTCCAGCGGCGTCCGTTCCCTTAGCTCAACCAAGAGAGGTTGCTTAGTGAGCTTAGTGAACCGCATACCCAGACCCTCGACCTACGCTCTGCTACTAGGAGGGTCCTGGTAATGAACCACCTAGGAGACTGCCATCGTGTGTGGGCCACTTCTGTAGAGTACTCAAAATGGGCGAGTAGCGGGACATCCCCATGAAGTACGGCCGACTTGAACCGGCTTAGGAAACGGCAGGTTTGATGTTGGCTTAAGAAACAGGGTTCGCCATGGTTCTGGCCTACCAGGCATTCCGCATTAAACATATAGTATACTCTTTTCAAAATTGAGCTGTCCCCCAAATCAACAAACAAGAGACCAGAGCCGCGGGATGATGGTAACAAACGCATAAGGACCGATGTCGTGTTGTACAAAAACTAAGCCATTCAGGGGACCCATTGAGAATTTCACTATTTCAGTCCCCTGAGCCTTCACGTCTCCCTTACTTAACCCCAAATCCTGAACATCCCCAGACCCTATGCAACCTATAGAATTTGCAAAGCACAGATCATGGATCCCAAAGACTTTTGCTTCAAGAAAGGCTTGGGTTCTGGTTTAGGGTTTAGAGGTTAGGGCTTCGGGTTTGGGCTTTAGGCTTCCAATGTAGGGCGGAACCTGAATAGGACCCTACGCCCCCCGGGCATAGGGTTGAGGGGTCATTACTCGGGAGCATATACGGATACCTTTTGAGAAGCTGTTCGTATCCCAGGAACCCTGCAGTTGAGACCCCATTTAGGGATATTTAGGGTTTAGGGTTTAGGGTTTACCCAACTTCAGCTTCTGGACATGTTTCTGCAACTCACCCCTGCTGTTGTTAAGGGCTTGGCCCTAACCCTGAACCTTAAACCCTACAACAATGCCAAAAGAGTAGCTTTTGACCGCCTCACGGATGATGTTCGGGTCCTTCCTTACCTGGCGTCCAAAAAAGAAGGGGAATCTTTTTCAGTGAAGGTCCATCTAGTCCCCTCCTACTATGATTCACTTCAGGGCAACAACCAACTGCCATGTAGTTACCTAAGAACAGGGATAAGTAGAACCACGCTAGCCACAGAAAGGGGGTATGAAGGATTGCAAGGGATGGCAATTCGCTAATGCGTGCAGAGAACATTCATTTTTAAGAACTCCGCTGCCGCCGGATGAGGCTTAATACGTACTTCTGTGCAGGATGCTTCAGCAAAACAGGGCTTTGTTCTTGGGAGGTCTTGAAAATTCTTCTGCGGGTTTAAGGTGGGCTCCAAATTGCGAGTCTGCTAATGGTAGTTTTCATGCAATGTGTTTTCCATGTTCTTTTCCATGTGGTGGCTCTACTTTGTCCTATGGTAGGATTTATGTATCACTAGGAGCCCGACGCATATACGCCACCAAAAACTCCATCATCAAACCCTACCTCATGGAACCCCCTGTAGAATGGCATACTCGGAGTTTAGACAATGGTTCATTGGATCCCCTAAGCCCTAAAGGCTAGCACGGGCTTGGAAGGCTTGCAGTTGCGCGCTTTTGAACCTTGGGCTTAAAAGCACCCGGGCTTCTTGCTGTATGGGTTTAGGGTTTAGGGTTTTAGGGGTCACGACTCAATTCCAAACCTCAAGCCCCATCGTCCCCATAGTCCAGAAGTTGAACTGGTTCCTTCTTTTAAATGTACTGATTGGCAATTATCATTCAACGTTCCTTCTTGGGCTTTTGAATGCAGGCAGAATGGACAACCATGTTTAACAACGACCCCCCTGAATTGATCCTGCGCCTGGTTTGGCAAGTAGCCCAATGTCCAGGCATTTTGCTGGACAGCGGCCACAAGAAAGTCAGTATCGTCCAGCAGCCTACGACCAAGCCAAAATCATGGGTTCGCCCACCGCCCTACACTAATCCTCTAAGTCTGGGACATTTAGGAATGATTAATGTCAATTCAAGCTAATGAAGGGGAGATCGGGAGGGGGGGTGTCCAGTATAGCTGGGAGTAATTAGTAGGGCAAGCTATGGTACACTGAGCTCCGGTCATTCCCAGAAAACATATACGCATCCAATGCCCACCCCCCCCCCCCACAGTCTAATGGTTGTGTAATCAGAATAACTTAAAGCCTGATCTCATGTGGAGGGATAACCTGAAATGTGGCGTACAGCAATTCCAGCAGACATCCCTTCTATGAGAGAGGAAAGGTAATTTCCGTTTAAAAAGGCTACTTTCTTTTTGGATCTATCCAGCAATCAAGCAGGCAGGACCTGTCCAACAATAATGACGGTTTGTCTAGGACTAGGAGTTTAGACTATAGCTTACATGCATCCAAAAACAAGCTTGCTTGGTATATAAGTTCAGGACCGCCAGTATACGCATGCACCAATCTTCTTGGGGAACCTCACGCACACCCAACGAAGCTAATACAAAACAATAAGAGCAGTAATAATAGTGATAACATTAGTAATAACATAACAATACGAGTAGCAATAATGATAGTGAATACTAATTGTAATAGTAACTCAAACATCGTTCCATGGTTTGGCTTCGATTCTGCAGGTGGAAAAAGATTCATGGGTTCCTCTACCATTCCGCCACTCTTTCCCCCCCCTCCCGAATACCGGTCCTTGCATAAACTTCCAACCTCAAAATGCGCTGCTCACATCCTCAAAATACTAAGTCTCCTAAATTATATTTCGAAAACCTCGAACAGGACTCAGGAATTCGGAAACCCCAGCAGAACCTTCGTAAGCTTTAATTCATACAATGGTTACATGAAATCCCTGTAGTCCTTGACTCAAACGGACCCACTTTCGAGAACCCCAAACCCTATCCCAATCCTGAACCCTAAAATCCAAAACCCGTCATGTCCCTAGAGCCCCTTAAAAAGGGTCTGTATACAGATACCTTTTTGCTTCTGTTCGAGAAATCCTTGCTTCGCAATGGTGCTAAAGGACCTTGGGCTTAGGGTTTAGGGATGATTCTTGGGATCCACTCGTACACCCCCGCACTTAAGCACCAGTAAGAGCAAGAACAAGATACCCGAGTTTTCAAACGTACTGCACCCTGAACCTTAATCCCTCAACCCTATACCCTACACATCCCTGTTCCCCCTTGAGGGTCCAACCGCATACCTCCGAGTCACCCTTAAAGGTTCTTTAAGGGACTCCTACACTTCGCTCGAAAACTAATTTAAAGCCCTGGGCTCCTTGTTAGGGACTATATGTTTTTCTGCTGGAGATTAGCGGCTTGGAGGGGTAAAGGAAGGACGGGGGGTCGGGGTGCATGAAGTCTGCGGGAGATTAGCGGCTCGGACGGGGAAAGGGGGGTCAGGCGGGGGAAAGCAGGTAGGGAGGTATGAGGTTTGGTTTGGCGGCTTGGAGGGGGAGGGGAGGTAAGGCCGGGGAAAGGAAGGCAGGGGAGTCTGGTTTTTCCTACTGGAGTGTAAGGCCGGAGGGGGTAGGGGGCATACCAAACTACAAGATGGGCCCCTATGCCCCTTTTACGCGTTCCTTAATTAACAAGGCTAGGATTGACAATAGCTCATATAATCCAACCCTATACCATATCTCTCCTTTAAAGCATCTAAACCCTAAACCCTAGACCCTTCAGGGTTTAGGGCTTATAAGTTAGGGTGTAACCGTCTCACTAAGCCCTTCATAGGCCAGGTATTGACAGCAGCTCTCATGACAAGAAACTCCGGAGAGGCAAAGGCCACTGCCGGTGCTGCCGGGCCGCCAGAGGCCTCTGCTGAGTTTTTGTTCTGACCATCTAGGGGTGTAGAGTTTAGGGGTTTAAGGTTTAAGACTTTAGGCTTAAGGGCTGAATGTTTGTTCTTATCATCTAAGGCTCTAGAGTTTGCCTATCATCTACAAATACTCTCCTAGCACGCTTAGTTGCCGATATGCAACCCCTAATAGGTACTTGGGGTCTAGGCTCCGATCATCTAAATAGGTGGTTGTCAAAATTATGATCCCTTTTTGGTTCCCTATTCTAATACGGCACCTAATATTTAGGGTACCCAAAAAGGGATCATAATTTTGACGACCACCCAAATGAGGAACGAAACAAAATGGAAACTACTGTTTCTTCTAGGGCTCATTGAATGAAGGCATTCCACAAGTGGAAACTTCCATACCACCATGGGCTATTAGACCCTAAAATTCCCTCTTAGGACCCTATTAGGGGTAGATTAAGGTACCCTTAAGGTCTAATAGCCCATAGTGGTAGGGCTAGGGCCAAAGGAATGAAAGACTGTAGTCTAAACTCCTGGTATCCCACTTAATAACCTCTATAGTAGTTCCCCATGCAACCCCTAAACCCTTAGCCCTAAACCCTAAAACCCCCATATAGCCCCTTTTAAGGAGTCTAGACTATAGTTCTAATGGAAAGTACTCTTCTTATTGGGGATGATTTGGGGTCTGGGCGCTGGGAGCTCCTCGGCCTGTCATGACCCTTAAAGGGGATGCAGGAGCTGTCTAGGGGCTTAGGGTTTCTATCCTAAACCCTAAACCCTGAAACCCTAAACCCTGGGGTTTCTATCTACTTAAGCGGGTCTATAGGTTTTTCGGCTTCGTTTGGCTAGAAGTGCTGGAGAAACCCTGTCCCGCTTTAACTTACTGGCTCAAGGGACACCAGGCCCCGAGGCTCAAACTCTAAGAGTTTAGGGTTTAGAGCAAGATTAGGGTTGTTTAGGGAATATATATTGGGATAGTGGAAAATGAATGGAAACTACTAGAATATATAGGGGTTCTATAGGGATAATGGAAAGTAAAATGGAAACTGCTGCATTGTCTAGGGGTGATAATTGACGAAGAGAGAGTGCACTTATACTTGGGCTCACAACTTAGGTTTGGGAGTCTGTCCAGGGCTCAAGGCCCCTCACAAAAGTCCATCATCACCCATAACTTTGAGAGACACCCATAGTAGCAGCACGCTGGGGACGGCTCTTGAGGACGCTCTTGGGCGCGGTGCATGGGCTATGCAGCAGCTTCCAATTCCCACCAATCATAGGAAAGCCGACATGCAAGCTACCCTAAATCCTAAACCCTAAGCCCATAAACCCTAAACCTTCTCGTCCACGAGGTTCAGAATCTAGGGCTGGATGAAGATCATAAAGGAGGGAGGGTGAGGTTGTCTGAAAATAACACCCAACCCCAACGAATGAGGGAGGGCGGTAGTGTTTAGGTTCCCCCACCCCGAATGATAAATACACCTGGTACGAAATACAATTATCGAATTATGGTTGAGTTGCGGCGTCCATCCCAACCAAGTAGCCAAAGCTTTCAAGAGGAATCGGCGGTCCTGACAAGCTCCGGATGCTGGATGGGTTGAAGTTTCTCAAAACTAAGCCGGTGGAGGAAATCTTGCACCGTTTAAGGTTATTACCATATAATTCCTCAGAAAGGAAGTCATGCACCATGCACCTCTTCCAATCTTTAAATTACTGCAATTCCTATGGCACAGGTATAGAACATGGTGCAAGATTTCCTGCGTCCATGGTATGGGTGCCTGTGATGAAGGCATCGGAATAACGATGCCAGTATACAGGTATATCTGCGCTATAAATTTAACTCCTAGCATGCCCCTTAATATTCCCTATAATAGTCCCCTACATAATCGGTTTTCGTATAACGGAATTAAGAGATTAAAGTCTGAAATGAGCCAAAACCAACCGCACAACCATAAGCCACTATTGGCTGAAAAGCGCTGAAATGCTTGCGGGGCAGTCCTGGCACAACTCATGGGCAGCATATTGCATTGCGTTGCCTGAGTTTAGGTCTCAGGGTTTGGGGTTCGAGGTTTAGGCTTACCTGCAGCATGTGTGGAGTTCCTAAGATGAGGGTCCCATTTTGGTACGCCAAAATATTAGGAGCAGTAACATAATTCATAACCAGAAAGGCCCATAATTTCAAGAATAATCCATACTGCATTGCCTGCAGCGTGTGCCGTGGAGAAGTGCAACAGCACAGTAGTCGCCAGGGTTCAAGTGCCAATGAATAAGTACATGGGATTTGGGTGCTATGGTAGATACTGTCCATCCTGGATGACCCCAGTATATTAAGATACCTGCGTTCCTACGTTACAAGGTACATAGGGTCATGCAGGATTTGAAGGTATCAACCGTAGGGGCTGCGGTGCAGGCATTGCGGAAGTTGTTGATTATCAGATACTTGGTCCCCTAGGGTAATCTCTGGGAAACAAATTCCAAGACGTCCAAACAAAAAGCATCCACTGAGAAATATAGACAACAGCAGCGAACGCTTGAGATCTCGCTTCGGTCTTTATGGCATTAAGCCTCCATTAGAGCCCAACATAGTGAGAGCATGTGAAGACGGGCACAGTTTGAAAGTTCCGTGGGGGCAGAATCAGGGTGTGTTTTGCACACGTAGCATTAGCGACGGCAAAATGGTCAGATTCGAGTGGTGCTACTGTAGGCCCATGATAAAAAAAAAAAACCTTTCAAGGGCCTTAATATTAGGATCTCTATGATAACCCCTATTAAGGGGAGGGGGTTCATTAATCAGGGGTCCGGGTTACCTGTGATTCTCCAGGACCACTTGGACCTGTATTCAGGATGAGGAAGAGGGCCCACAACATTGAGGAGCTCTCTAGAAACCCAGGGGTTTCTTGAGATCATATGACGCAGTCGACAAATACTAGGGGGACTTCTTCGCTTCTGGTTTTAAATCTATAGCCCCTTAATAGATGGAATATGGGGTATATGGGGATCTTACTATACTATACTCATAGCCATATTCTATCTACTTAAGGGGGACTCGATGTCAGGGTTTAGGGGACCCGTTGGGGTATCATTAGGGTCATATGGGGATAATGGGAGAAATGGAAGCTACTACAGTATCATAGGGTATATATTTTATAGGCTTTAGCGTCAGTACATTGCGAAACTACAAACATGCGCTGATCCAGCAGAGCGGCTGAAACTTTGAGAGGCGCCAGTGGGTATCATGAGTGCGAGGTCATATTCCAGTGCACAAACATACGAGAATAGGTTTGACTATAACAGGCCTCCAGTCAGAGCGGCTTTCATCATCTTATTAGAAACACCTTGTATCGCAAATAGGTGGCTCGTGAAGGTTACCTTGCTAGCTTAGAGGGGCCCTCTTATTGCTATTGGCTATTGTTCTTACCAGTACCATGTTACCATCCTATAGGGTTACCATTACCGTTGCCACTCTTTATTTCTACCAAGAAGCCATTCTCAGCCACGGCAGCCAAGACCAACTCCTCGTCTTCACGGAGCGCAGGGTGCACGACCTCGAGAGCATAGCCAGTCCTGGGCAAGTACAAAATTGGTGAAAATAGAAAGGGTTTCTACTAGGGTTATATAGGGCTTTTATGGGGTTACAAAGAGTTATATCAGGGTTATAGCGGTTCTATGCAGGTTATATCAGGCTTGCAGAGGCTTTTATAAGGGTTACAAAGGGTTTATATTGAGTTATGCAGGACCTTTATACAGCATAAAGCAAAGCCATTTTACCCGAAACCCTAAAACCTATGTGAACCACCCATTGGGGTGAGGTCGGGTTAGGTTGTCCTAGCAAGCAAACTAACAGGGTGGCCAAGTGTGTAAAGAAGCCAGTTGTGTACCGCAGAGCAGTTTAGGTTTTAGGGCCGAAATAGCAAGAACAAGGTTCTTAGGATATGTGTTTTCTTTGATGATATAAAGATTACTGCGGGATGGTATTGGTAGTTGTTCAGGCTTCTACATTCCGAAGCCTAGGTGCTGTACCCAGTAGGTATCAATCTTAGGACATCCCTAGGAAACTTGGGACCAGGCGCTTGGGGAAATGTACGTGTTGACAGCCCTGCAATGTGGATATATGCGGACAGTACACACAGAACTGCCAAAAACCTATACCCTAAAGCCTAAGCCCTAAAACTACTGTGATCCCTGGTCATCCCTACCTAAACCCTAAACCGTCTTCCCCCCCATGGTATGATATTAGTGCTACTTCTCATGAAGGGCATATGGGTGGTCATTTATTTGGGGGAGGGTATTATGCCAGAACCTGGCCTGTACTTCACAATTGCTAAACCCAGCCCAGAGTAGTTACTACACATGGAAGCGTCCCCAAGAAAACTCCGTCATATGCCCCCAAAATATGGTGTGTGCCATATATAGGGACATCCAAAAGGGTACCTCAAATTTCTGGAACCCCCCTCCCATAGACTGCAGGGCCGCAGAAACAAATCGTAGACCTACTTGGAGGCCCATGGGATTTAGTAACTACTTCTAACTGGACTTATAACCCCTACTTATAATCCCCCTTTTAAGGGCTTATAGGGGTTACCCCAATTATAAGTAGGGCTATAATCCCAGTTATAAGTAGTTCCTAAGTCCCATGGGCCTCCAAGTGCATGCAAGGCTTTTTCAAGGAGCTGAAGCTGTAGGTGAGGATT
>CAJNIZ010047195.1:9991-22353 GCA_905231905.1 Symbiodinium pilosum | reverse complement strand
CCATCCCTAAACCCTAAACCCGTATACCCCCTATGAGTCCTAGGTCCTAAACTCAACTTAGAGCCTTTCATATGATACTTGCGTTGGACTTCACGCGAAAGACTGGGATGATGATCGTCGGCCAAAGCTGTTGGATTTCGCGTGTCTATGTTGGGTACTACAGGAACAACTGGATGATAATACAATATGAAGCCCCTAATACTGCTTTTGAATGTTACTGGGTGGGGACAGGACCCAATGCTCGGTTCTAGAATAGGACTGAGACTTTCACGGAGAGAAGAACAACACATTGGCGTCAGTTGTAGTTTTGACTCCCTGAGATCAATAATGCTCCGAAATGGCACGCGCCTGACTCAAGGGCCTTTTTCGTTGTTGAATAGGCTTTTTGGCGGAAGGATCTGCTAGAGAGGTGTAATGGTTATACAAGAGTTTATACTGGAGATGGTCTTTTTTCAGGCTTGTAACTTAGATCTGAGGAGCATGTAGCCAGACAAATGGATTGCAAGTGGTTTGTGGCTTTTGGTTGGCGCCCCGTGTCGTTCCATGTGATTTTTCCTTGGTTCCCTGCACTCTAAACCCTAGTCGCCCCGATGTTTAGGCTCTTATTTTAGCGTCTACATTAATCCCATGCAGGGAAGCCACTGCTCGATGGCTGCAGTGACGATTTCACGGTCAGCTTTCCTTGGTGACGGGAGGCTTGAGGCTTAGCAGGGGTAGGGTTCAGGGAAAAGGGTTTAGAGATTAGGGACTAGGGTTTAAGGTGCAGGTTTGAGGGGTTACGTTTAAAGCCATGGGTGAGGCTTTATGGTTACAGGTCTGGGGTTCAAGCTTTAGGGTTTGGGATTCCAAGTTTAGGGCCCAGGGAAGATCAAGAGACTGATGTTGTATCAGTGCTCATCGGGCTTGTTGTAGGAGCCTAATCAATCGAAGGTTTTGGGAAAGCTCTACTATATATTAAAATGTAAGTTAACATTGCAATGAGAAGCCACCCCTGAATGGTTCCGCCCCCCATAAGAATTTTCCCCCTAACATATTCTGGTAGTACTATACAAGCCTAGAATGTTGAGTATATGCATTCATTATCGTGGGGTTGGGGGAAGGGTTGTTATTAGGGACCGTAGCTGGCCTCTCTGGAAGTACTCAAACGTGTATGTATATGTACCATATATACATATATATATATATATTTACAGGCCCCAATCTGCTGAATGTAGGGCGTAAAATAAGTATGAATATATGTATATGTATATATATATATGTACGAGTAAGGTTGGGGGTTTCCATAGGGTTTGTGGTTTAGGGTTTTACTAAGTACTTGGACCCCAGTAGGGCGTATGAAGCACGACATCAGAATCCACTGTTTCAATTAAATGCTGTTTTGTGCAAGCTACTTGCTGGAGCAAAAGCTTGGCGAGACCTGAGTCTGCAGAAATTGCGTGGGTGCTTCTAATCATATCTTCTAATCATATGGGGGGTTCCCAAAATTAGGGGTACCTTCAAAGGGGATACATAGGGGTTATATACGGTATATAGGGTTTAGGGTTTGGGGGTTTCTCCAAATTAGGTGTACCTTTTTGGGGGGTCCTCATAAGACGGATCTCAATATTTTGTGGTCTATACTGGGGTACCCCTATGTAGTTTCTGGGTTCTCTAGCTGCGCACATCAAAAGGAAGGTCGGTGGCGACAGCAGCAACACAAATACACGTCCAATAAGCTATCAAGTACCCCCCTGATGGGACGTGGCGTCTCTACCCCTTTATGCCCAGGTGCCCATGCTATAGGTTCCCCAGTGATACATAGTACAAGTTTATATCAGGACTTAAGGACAACAGCCTGTTGTGTAGGTAACCGGGCGGGGGTGTTCCCAAACCCCACACGCTGAACCCTGAAACCTTAATCCTGAATCGAATGGGTAGGCTGAGGCTCATTTCATCGGAGACGCGTGCGAGCAAGTTACCATTTGTCCTGCAGTTGCTTGCACGTTGAGGCTGGACATATGAGCTAAAGTCTAAACTCCTAGTATCCCCATTCATAACCCAATTGCAGTCCCCTATATAACCCATTTAAGGAATTTAGACTACAGCTCGTATGGTACGAGTTATATCCAGAACTAAGGGTGCGACCCCAATATAGGCCCGGATATACTATAATCCTTGTTGGGGAGCATATAGGGGAGTTTTATAGGGGTTATTAGGGACACTAGGGGCTTAAAAAACTATAAACCCCAAAGCCTAAATCTTAGGGTTTTTGACGGGATACTTGCAGTTTAGACCCTAAAACCCGAACCCTAGGGCTCCCGAGATGGCTACTAGGACCTAGTTACTAGGAGTTTAGACTGCAAACCCCGAATGCTAGGGTTCTTAAGGCGGATGCTAGGAGTTTAGACCCTACACCCTAGGGTTAGGAAGAGGGATAGTAGTGGCCTAGACTGGCTCGAATGGTGATCAGAGGGAATCAAGAAGGCCCGGACTGGCTCCCAATCCGTACGGGTCAACGAACCCAAACAGCGGGTTTCGGGTTTTAGCATTTTTAGGGTTCGAGGGTTTAGGGCACCAGGTGCCAAAAACCACTCAACTTGTAGTGAAACCATAAACCCTAAGCCCTAAACCTAATTATTTGGGAACTTGGCCCCTTTGGTAACCTTCGTAATTCCCAATGACAATCCCTGTCTTCCATTCCTTCATTCCCTACCAACCACCAGAAACCACCAGAACCCTGGGTCAGGTCTGTTTGAGGTACCCGATATGGGGGTTTCCCATAAATAGGGGTACCTTTTTTGAGGGGTCCCTATAAAAAGGACTATAGTATTTGGGGGTCCATACTGGGGTCCCTGTATTTTCGGAAATTACTATATCATAGTTGTGCAAGAGTTTTTGTTTTAGGGACAATTTTGGTAGTTATTCAGGCCCTCGTGCACTCCCGAAGGCGTCGTTCCCAAAATTGTGGTCGTGTCTGAGTTTCGGTACTTGGACAGGTCTTTGCCTAGAACGGATTGGACAATGCTCGACGGTATGGCGTCACGCTCGGTACAACCACTAAAGCTGGGGTCATAGAAAGTGCCCCTGTAAGGATCTTCTTGATTGCCTCTGAAGAATACCCATTAAAAAATGGTACTTCAATAAATCGACTGCTAAAGTCCCATCCTACCGTCCACAGCCCCGAAACTGGAGAGGCTTGGGCATTCCAAATGTAGCTACAATCTTGTAATGTGTTAATGTGTGATCCTGCCCCAGTACCTGCTTCCTTGATATCCTTAATAAAGCAGTACTCAAAGCATGTTCTCAGATCCCTTGCTGGGTTTGAGTGTATGTATTGAAGTCAATTCGAATATCACTGCAAACAACGTGACCCAAATCAGCTCTCCAACAAGGAAATATCATACCTAGCATCTAATCTCTTCCCGTATTCCCTACAAAGAACCGGTAAGCCACAGCTCCTGAGGCTTTGCAGGATAGCTGCGCGGTTGTCGCCCTCAGCGCGCGCCGCGCGCCCCAGCAGTTCGCGCGCCGAGGGCTCAGCCATTGCCAAGGGTGGGGTGGGGGGTCAGCCGTGGGGATCCAAATTTATAGTGGGCCTATACAGTATCAATGCCTACCATGTGAGCTGTAATTAACCCAAGCTCCTAGTATTTCCCTTAATAAGCCCTATAGTAGTCCCCTATATAACCCGGATTAAGGACTGTAGACTATGGCTCATGTGCTCATTGAATCACCAGGGCAAGAGTGTCACAAAAACGGGATTCCGGCATAGGCGAGGATGGCTTAGTAACCCAGACCCCTGATTAATAAACCCCCTCCCCTTAATAGGGATTACAATAGGGATCCTAATACCCCCTCCCCTTAAAAAGGATTATAATAGGGATCCAAATATTTAGGCCCTTAAAAGGAAGGGGATTATGAATCATGGGTCTACATTCGACGGTAGTTGGCTGTGACTGGCGAGTTTGGGCTATACTCACAGGAAGGAGTTGGTTGGGTATGTCAGGATTCAACCTGTAAACCTGTTAGGGCCTAAGGGGCGAGGTTTTTCTGTTTAAAAGGTTTTGAAGGTTTAGGATTTCGGGGTTGTGGCCATATCCGCGAAACAGGAAGCACTGGAGCCCATGGTGTACCAGCGAGATGTGGGGTATACCGCGGCCCCTTGGGTCGCCATGATCTTAGAGATTTGTGGGTATGTCTCAACATAGGGGCCCCGAAAAGACTTTGAGGATATAGAGGTGTAGGGTATAAAGGACTATGAAGGTCACCTTCACAGACTCTATGGATTAATTGGAGACCATCTCATTTCCAATGAACCCTAAATATTAGACGAACGCCTTGGGAAGTTTGTGCATGCAAACACTGTAATATGATTATTCTTTCAGCAGATTCCGACTGTAGAACTTTCCAGGAGGCTTTACACATGACCTTGAATGGGTTCGTGAATTATAGGATTGATATCGGAGATTTGACAATTTTTACACCTGTAGAATCCTAGAACTTTCAGGGTCAGTGTAGTAGTTCCCCGAATTTGTCCGGGGTCCCTCAAGGGCCCTTGACTAAACCCACAGTAACCAAGTCTAACGTAGGGCACTGAAGCATTTATGGACTCAGCGTGCGCTGGTGTACTTCAAAACCGATGGGTAATCAGAATCCACCTGCTTTTGTACCAAACCCCCATATATCCGCAATATATACCCTAATATAATATAGTAGTGTCCATCTTCTTTCCATTATCCCGATATAACCCCAATAGTATACCTCTATATGACCCCAATTAAGGTAGGAACCCCAATAGTATACCCCAGATTCTATCTACTTAAGGCCAGATTATTAGCCCTAACTCCCCTGATGTGACTGTAACTGGGTCATCGGTACACATACGCACAAGTAGGTTCTGCTTACTCATGAACCTCCCAATAGCCCCAAAACCTATGAACCTCCAAATAGACGGGATCATCCTGTAGGAGCCACAGCATCTGTGAAGTTTGCGCTACCAAAAGATTCGCGTGATTAGTCAATAGAATTTAGGGTATAGTGTAAAGGTTTGAGGGTAACGGTATAGGGTTTAGGGGGTTAGGGGTTTACAGTTTAGGAGGTTAGGGTTTAGGGTTTAGTAAATATGAACGCTCCCACTGTCTTTCGAAGAATAGCCAGGAAAGGGCAGCACTGAAGGCATATGGTAGTCTGTCAAAATCATGGTGGAAGATTGCCGCCCTCAGTCTTCAAGACATGCATGCTTAAACCCTCAATCCCAACCCCAAACCCCTGAACCCCAACCCCGAAATCCTAGATTCCAAACCCTAAGTAAACCCCAAACCCCATATAACCCCATGCTAGTAGTTTCCATTTTCTTTTCCATTATCCCTATACAACCCCAATGAAAACCCTATATAAACCCTAAACCCCTTACACCCCGCTGGAAAAGCGTTGACCAAAGGGAGGATCCTTAGCCTTCGACCGACTGGCTTCCTGAAGCTTACATCAAGAAGGTCTTTCTCGAAGGTCCATGTAGGCATGTGGTAAACAAAACGTTTAAGGTGCGGGCTTTAGGGTTTAAAGGAATAGGGTTCAGGATTACAAGTTCAGGGTTCAGGGTTTAGGGTCTAAAGGGAATAGGGTTTTTAACGCCCTTTTTTACCACCTGCCGGCAGCTAAGATCCTGTAGAACCGGGCGAACTTAGAAAAAACCTCAAGGATGAGCCTCAAGGAAAGCTCGCTGAGCACGAAAAACCTCTAGAGAATAAGGTTTAGGGTTTAGAGTTCGTGGTTTAGGGCTTCTGGCTTAGGGTTTAAGGTTTGTAAGGGCTTTGGGTTTAGGTTACAATATATACTTAGGGCCCCAAAGGCTTCCGCTGTAATTACCTTGCGGCGCAAGTATACACTGTACAGCTACATGGATGCTTTGGGTCTATGTTCTTCAGGGTTGTTTTATATGGCGGAACAGCGTTTCAGTGGTTGCGCCTTGTCCTGAGCTACAATTCAGATAACTATGTTTTGGGCATACGCATGCCGCTTAGTATTTGGGACCTCAAGGGCAACATACAACTAACCTCACATGGCTAGCGGCTGGAAACTAACCCTTAAAGTGATTTACCCACTGGGGCAACTTTGTTCAACTTCCTTAACAGCAACCCAGTAAAGGCCTCAAACCTGAAACCCTTCCCTAAATCCTTAACACGCTATAAACTCTAAACCCTAAACCCCTAAACCTTTAAACCCAAAACGCTAAACCCCTAAACTCTAAACCCTAAACCCCTAAACCCTAAAACTCTAAACCCAACAGCATTCTTCTTTTCGATCGCGCTCTTTCGGCTCGAGTCGGTTTAATCGACGGCGCTCCATGACTCACTCGGTATAGAGTCGTGTAAGGTGCCTCAGGCTTGGAGTTTAAGGTTTAGGTTCAGGGTTTAGGGGTTTAGGGTTTAGGGTCTAGCATTTAAGGGCCCTCGAAAGTATCCTCTAAAGAGCCTACATAGCCAGAGATAGGACCTGCACAAACCTTTTTGAGGATAATAAGATTTAGGGGGTCAGGATGGGCCGCACGGCGTTTCTTTGAGGTGTTTTTCGGGATTTCGAGGCATGAATGGGAAATCAAGTGATGCCTTTAAGTTTGGTTGGCCTTTGGAACCCTATTGGTACATAGGGTCCTTAGGAAACCAATTAGGGAAACTATTTAAGTATCCCAAAGGCCAACCCAGTTAGGGTTGCTTGGGATTCTTTTGTTCAGGGATGTCAGAGCTTTAGGCTGGCTTTTGGCTAGCAAGGAATGACGGAATGGATCCTGGGTTTAGGGTTTGGCTAGGAATGAAGGAATGGATCCTTATAGTAATTCCTACAGAACCCAATATAGTAGTTGTCATCTTCTTGTCCATTCCTCCCTTCTCACCCTGAACCCTAAACCCTATAGTAGTTTCCGTTTTCTGTTTCCACTTCTCCATTCCCACACTAAACCCTAAAACCCAAAACTCTATAGTAGTTTCCATTTTCTTTTCCATTCCTCTATTCCCACCCTAAAGCCTGTAGTAGTTGCCATTTCTTTCTATTCCCAGCTAACCAAAGGCCAGTAAAATAAGGAGCTACGAGCTACAAGGATTCAGGTTCAAGCTGGGCCTGAGGGGCATCAAATCCTGAATCCTGAATCCTAGCGTAGGGTCTAGGGTTTAGGGTTTAGGGTTCCTACCTCAACCCTTAAACAATCTAGAATAATGGCCTTTTGGTCTGTTTTAAGGGGTGTTGGACCATTATTCTCCCCACTTTTGGGATCTAGCTAAACCCTAAACCCTAACCCCTAAATCTTATACAACCCCTGTAAAAGGTGCCCCTACTTTTGGGAAAGCCCCATGTAAACCCAAGCCCTGGCTCATTTCGGAAAGCGAAGTTGGGATTACTGGGTTTCAGGGAGCATGGCTTGTGTTTAGGGTTTAGGGTTTAAGGTTTAGGGTGGATATTTGAGCATAACAAGCTACCATCTAGGGCTTTGAATAACACATGCACACTGTGGTTATTTGCAGGGCAGTGCATTAGGATAACTACCCGTATGAGCTATAGCCTAAACTCCTAGTACCCCCCTCAAAAACCCCTGTAATACTCCCCTATATAATCCGCTATATGGCCCCCTTCAAGGAATTTAGACTGCAGCTCATATAGGTGAGTACAAGGGATAATGCATAATCATATGGAAAAGAACATGGAGGACGAAATGGACAGCGGGGTTGTATTCTCGAGGCCTGAGGAGACTTAGTAATCATAAGTGGTTCGACTATGAGGGGGCTTCAAAGTAGACTAACCCTAATTTCGGAATTATCTACCGACTAAGTCCCTTGAGCCTTCCAGCGGGGAATTCACGATTATGAGCGGGATTTGGGATTCCCCCAAACGGTCCTTCTTCATGCCGAAATGTGTTCCCTCTTGTCGTGTTTTGGGGGTGCGTTGGGCCTCACCTTTTCTTTTACCTCTTATCCTTTTAGGGCTCAGCCCCATGCAGGACAGTTCCAGCTTTGGGTGTCATCCTGACAACTAGACCTATTCAATCTGCGAAAATGTAAACCCCAACCTGGCGATTTGAAATTTCAGATCCTGAAATTAAGTCAATTCGGGACCTTTTTCTATATGAACCAGCATTTAACGTGAAAGAGGGTGAGGTCGCTGTAGTTTCCTCCCAAGCCTCTGAACACCGTCTACACTGCGGCCCTGGTGGGGCGGGTGCTCTGCGACGTTGGATCCCCGCCTGGTCGGTCAAGCTCTTCTGTACTACCTACTGTTGTTATTGGATTATATAGGGATAACGGAAATGAAATGGAAACTACTACGTATCTTATATAGGGTTATATAAGGGTTTATGTTGGGCACCGGGTACTGAATGAGTACACCGAGGTCTCGGGGTTGATATCTGAAACAGTACAGAGACACATATTAGAATAGGAGCCCCAGCTTAGGGGTTGGTGTCAATGACTAAATTATATGGACCTGTTTTCCCCAAATTACTGATGCCATACTATGATTGGCAGCTTAAAGGAACCATGACTTTGAGAGGGTTTGGGGGTTCTGTAATTTTGAGAATCGCCAACCAACTCAAAGTGGAGACCCGAAATTCAGAGGTCTCAGGCTCAGCACTTGACCTCTAAACCTACCAGGACCCAGAAGTACCCTCTACCCAGAGGCTGAGGGGACTTAGTAAGCACGTTGTAAACCCTAAGGGTCCAAGTACCTAATAATTATATACATATCCAAAACCTGTACCATAATTCCTATTACCCAAAATTCAAGTACCTAATTATTGGGTACATGGACCCTCTGGGAAAGGGGTTATGAGCAAATAAATCCTATCGCCCTGTAAGCTACTTACTTAATCCCCGAAGCCTTGAACTACTAATTACATGGTTCTGTCCCAACATAAGGGGACCCCAATATAGACCCCAATATGCTACAATCCTCAGTTTTGGGACCCCTGAACAGGTACCCCTAATTTAAGGAAACCCCCCACATTAGTACCTACAATATCCTACCATTGAGGATCCAGGGACCCTAATGAGCCTTTTTAAGCCATCTAGGTAGTGTCCAGGATGGATTTTTTCCACGCAGTCCAGCTTTGCTCCAACTGCCACCCAACCCTGTTTAGGGTTTAGGGGTAAATTACCCCCAATAACTTACAAACAGCACAAAAGGCCGTGATTCTGTATGTTTTTCAAGTAGCACGCCTTTTAGCACCTGAGTATACGCCCTCGTTCGCAGAGTCAGGTACATATGTGACCTGCGCTGTTGAAAGCCCTCCCAGGAATTGTCGAGGACCCCTGTAATGTTAATTAAGTATGCTGCCCCCAACATATGGTCCCTAATAGTGGGTATTTAGGGTATATGAGGAGTAGACGGAGGGTCTAGGAAATAACCTATGGCGAATAATCACTCAATGCGGGGGGGGGATGTTGAAAGGAAAAGAGACTTAAGCATTATCCTGAGGGTTTAGGGATGCAATCCGTGGACTATCCGTGGACTATCTCGAAAGCCTTTCTGCACCCTGCACCCTATCATGCACCATGCGTCCAAACAGTTTGGAACGCCCTAAGCCCTAGCAATCAAATCAAACACATCTATCAGAACATGTCTCAGAACAATTTCTCAACGCAATTTCAAACTAAGCAGACACGGCAACTATTTAATCGAACAAGATATGCCGCCAAACAATCCTGTAACCCTAAACCCTTCTGAATTCGTTGCTCTGAAGCTCCGAGACAGACTCGCAAGACCTCAAAGCCCAACCCTGCAGCCCAACACCCGAAGGATTTAAGGTTTAGGTCGAGGGTTTAGGTTTTAGGGTTTAGGTTTTAGGGTTCAGGTTTTGGGATGTAGGGTTTACGGTTTAGGGGGTTAGGGCTTAAGTTGCCACAGTATGTGTATATAGTAAATAATAGGGTGTTATCATTATAGTAGCCTCAAACCCTAAATTAAATGTTACTGAAATCAAATTTCTCAACAGAACCCAGCAAAGCTAGCCTGAATTCGGTTCGCGCAAGCTCTCGATGATGGCCCTGTCCTGGCGTGAGACTGCGTGGGTAATGTAGGGATCAGAATAACTTTTGCGAATGCCTTGATACCAACTTTAACGTTGTGTTTTAACTCACTTCAAAACCCCGTTTAGTTATTCTCATTACCTGGATCTTTACTTTATAAGGAATGTTGAACCCACTGCTTTGAGCATCCCTAGACGCCAGTTTTGCTTGAAGACCTTGTAGCTGCAGCGGAAGGGCGACGCTGGAAGTAAGCAACGATTTACAAGTCAGTACTATAAACACCTTCCCCTATAGAAAGCTCCACCACCCCGCTCCCAAGTCCCGCCCTCTTGTACTTATGTGTAATTACATATATATATATATATATATGTGTGCGTATATATATATATAATGGTCCCCCCCCCCCATTCCCCCGATCCACACCCAATCCACACCCAATGCTTTTCACTATCATGAACAGTTTATCTGCCTGAGGTCTGCCATGTTGAGAAAACACCGTAAATACCGGTGTCTTCTGCGTTCTCAAGAAGATATGCAAGTGCTGTCTAGTCACTTTTTAGATTTCTTTGCTCAGCCATTCTCTGAAACCCCAAGACCATGGCTCCGACGAACAGGAAAGAAGAACAACTCATCATGGGGCAGGGTTCTCAAAACAAGGGATGCCAAGGGATTTTAGGGGAATTTCGAAACTCAGAGTTAGGGCATACATAGGGATTATGTACAGACTCTATAGGGGCCATATAGAGGATATAGGGGTTGTATAAGGGTTATGCCACACAAAGATGACACTGGCTCTCATACTAGAATCCCCAAGAATTAGCCGCCATGTTTTTGAGAAGCACTCATACCATAGCAACTCCTAGCCTTTGGGCCTACCTTGAGTCTAAGCAACTCTCCAAGTAGATGCTTTGGCGACCCCATGTAAGACAAGACCCCGGAGAGGGACTCTTGCAAAGGGAATAAAAGGCAGGAACCTCAGGTTCTGAGGAGTCCTATTTCGCGGTGCGTTGGGGGATCTACCCAACTAAAGCCCGCGTGCCTGGCCTGCTGCAACGCTGCAATGCCTGCAACGGGAAGGTTTGCTTGACAGCCGGGTCTGCCTCTAATATCAAACAATCTCACTCCGTAGCACAAAATCTGCCCTGGCCCCGTAATATGACAGGTGGTCCCCCCAGATTTTCGAGATACTGTTAAGGAATATGTATTTCAGGGATGCGATCATACAGCTTGGGTGCACCAAAGGGATCTCTCTCTAAGGGTCCGAGTACCCAACAATCATACACTTGCACGAAATTTGTACTACAACAACTACTACCCAAGGCCCAATCATATACTCGCTCAAAATTTGTACTACAATTACTATTACCTGTACCCCAAACCCCGAGTACTTAATTATTGGGTCCTTGGACCCTCAGGGCAAGGTATACATTATGAGCTATAGTCTAATCTCCTAGTAATTAACCACTATGACACTCCCATATATCATCCGCTAGATAACCCCCTTTAAGGAGTTTAGACTATGCCTCTAATAAGGATGTACTTTCAAGCACAAGTAATTATTTGTTGTGTACTTGGACCCTTAGGGTCTTGGTGGTCAAGAACACCTTGGGTCTGCAGGCTTTCTTACTCAGTGCAAGGGTTTTGGGGTTTAGGGTTTTAGGCTTTGGGGCTTCAGGGATTAGGGTTCTAGGGTTTAGAATGTAGGGGTTTAGGGTTCTAGGGTTTAGGGTTTCAGGGTTTTGGGGTCTAGGGTTTTTGGGGTTTAGGGTTCGAGGGCTTAGGGGCAAGATGTAATTACTGCAGGGTGCACGGCTTTTGTGTTAATCAACTTGCTGGTACTGCCTTAGTGAATCGGTGGGGCTTTGGTAGTCCAGACCCCCGAGTCTAGAGGATTCAGCACGGAGCCACTCACTGATCCCCTTGTTTCTCCCAGGTAGTCACGCGGCTATTTTGGGGTGGCTCCATCTTTTGGATCCCTAAGCCCAAAATCATGGGAAACAGCAAGACTTGTGTTGTTCTAAGGGTCGACACAACCCCAAAATCTCAACCTCCGGTTCTTACAGCAAAGGGACATATAAAGGCTTTAAATAGGGTGTTGCATCTGGGGATAGAATGGTGGAGAGTCAAGCGGAACAGAACCTGGACCGTGAGTTGGTCACTGGGTTTACCGCAGACCTTTTGAAGAAGTGCGTAGTCAGGTGCAGGTGTACCACCCCAACCGGACGTATGGGGGCTTTCCGAACTCAGGACTCCCTTTTTCAGCCAATGCCTACAATAAGGAATGTAGTAGATTTAGGTCTATGTTGGGTCTCCCGTATTTATGGAAATCCACATCTGCTCAGCATCCCATATGAGCATTGTTTTTTTTAAGGT
>CAJNIZ010047194.1:131821-144938 GCA_905231905.1 Symbiodinium pilosum | reverse complement strand
CTCAAGACTTTACAGTTCAGAGGTCAGGGTTCACAGGACGGCTTCGAGTGTTCTATCTTGGGTACTGCCCCCGCCCAGTAACAGTCTATATTAGGGGTCCTATTAAGGGCTATATATAACAATATTATAATTATTATCCAACTGTTACTGACTGGGGGCAGTACCCAACCTTTAGCCTTCAACTCCCTAGAAGCGAAGCCTTACATCCCTTGACTGGGACACCCTAAACCCTAAACCTTAAACCCAGGGTAACAGCCTCAGAGTGTGGTGCAGTCGGTGAATCGGCTTTCGGCAGAGTCCAAAAGACTAGCGGCGAAGAGAAGAAATGTGACTTGCCCTGCCAGGAGCTAGAGTTTAGGGTTTAGGGTTTAGGGTTTCCCAAGATCCCTCAATTAAGGAAAGGCCTTACAGCATACCAAGGACCCACATAGGATTTTGAAAGCTCAAAGTATGATCTAGGGTGCTCCTCCAAACCACTCATGGCGTGTATAATGAGGAGTTTTGTTACTTACTTCGAGGGGATCACCTATGGAGCACGTTGAAGCCCAGTTTACAGCCCTATTCCTTCTGTTTGGCTCAAAGGTCCGGGTTGCAGCGCTCAGAGCAAGACGGATCCAGAATTCCATGACAATTCTATCAACCAGGACCCTCCTTGTACCCTTTAAATGGGGTTACATATGGTCCCTGTTTGGGGTATATAGTGGGTAGATGAAGGGTCTAGGAATAGAGGATTCTGATGGTGGGGGTTGGGTCGAGAGACCACAGGGATAAATAGGAATTTGAAAAACCAAACGGCGGGTGTGATTTATGGATGACGCACTATTTGGAGCAACCCCATTATAGGGGTTGCCGAAAATGAGGGGTACCTCTCAAGAGTCCCCTATTTTGGAAAACGACCGCAGGTATGTCCAGTGCCCCCATGGTATAGGGTTGAGGAAAGTCTTGATTTTTTGGAAAGCCACCTTGCAAGCAGGCACTGCAAGCTTGACTTGGAGGTTTCGGGGACTATTGCAAGTACATCTGCTTCTGAGCGCGTTTGCCATATGAGTGGTTGTCAAAATTCTGGTCCTTTTTTGGGTCCCCGTTATAATACGGCACCTAATATTTAGGGCACTCAAAAAGGGACCATAATTTTCATATCCACCCATATAACCACCCAAAGCTATCTCTACTCATCATACACTTATTCGAGCCGCCTGCCCTTCGAGTACCTCACTATTTGCTGTGGAGTTAGCTTCATTCGTACTCCTTCATTTCCTGTCACCTTTGGATGGTTTAGGGTGACCTGACGGGAGACCGGCCAACAGGTTACCTAAGATAAGTAAAAGGCTTTTCCAACTACTTTATCTTGTGGCTGCAAAGAGGCCATGGATGTCTTGAAGTACGCCTCTCTTATCTAGAGGTTCACCCCATGATAACATAGTTCTTATTATCAAGGACCTCCCAAAGGCAGTATTGTTTTAGGACCACGATGTCCTCAAAGAGGTGCAGCAAGTTGTGTGGTGCTTCATATGCACCGGGCTGTGCTGAACTTCCTCATGGCGTGGTTTTCGTTCTACTGCTTGTATAGGGGGAAATCTAGGGGAAATATAGGGATTTATGGGATTATGTAGTATATATTGGGGTTATATAGGGATAATGGAAAAGAAAATGGAAACTTCTATAGTACAGTCCTGAGAGACCTCGATTGCAATGTGTTTACGCGTGTTCCAAGTGGGCTGTAGTTCGACATGTTTTTGGGAGTCGGCTTTGTGTGCGAAGGTCAAAATCTTGCTTGGTCTGCCCCGTGTTTGCTCAAGCACTGTCAAGTTGACTTTGGGACCGTCGAGTGCATTTCGACCGTTTTTTACAGACAAAGTTCCAAGATGCATGAGGGTTTAGGGTTCAGTGGGAGGCAGCATACCTTCTCCTTTTACTGACATGTTGTTGAAATCATCTTGCTCTCCCTGTAGCTTGCATGAAAGGCGTATGGAGAGTCTTGGAAAAGCTTGCCATGAATTGCCTTCAGCATAGTTTTCTGGATTTAGGTTGACCTTGTGCATACAAGACCCTAGGAGGAACGGCTTCATATTCTTGACAATCCCCGGCTGCTCCGCAGCAAGTTGCAACTTGGACCCCCCCCACTCCCCGCAGACCTCCTGCTAGCTGTGGAAGGCTGTTTGTGTTTCACGAGATGTCAGTCATTTGTAGTCGGCACTATGTTTGGTAGTCTGACAGGTTTACCGGCATTAGATTACATTTTCACCGATTTCTTCACTCCCTTGTTGTTATTCCTCACCTTTTGGGTGCAATGAAAGACCTACTGAACTTTGCGGGGGCTTCCCCATACGGCCGTGATGGATTGCAGAAAGAGACGCGTTTGCCTCAATGACCTCCTTGGTGCTAGTATTACTTGGAGGGTCACGGGAGACTTAGTAAGTTTACTTACACCCCTAGCAGCCCCAGCTGTCCCCATTATGAATTCACTTATTAGCTTACAGTCGGGGATGTGGGAATGGAGCTTTTGATGTATCATGGGGGATTATAACCCTAAGCCATAAAGCCCTAGACCCTCAATGGAGGACCGATGTAGGGATCTAACTGTTCTCTCATTTCCTACTGAGCACCGGGCAGCCGTCACTGTCACGGGGCTTCTACGGTTTTTGCCAGGACAATGGTCCCCTCAAGCCTCAACCCTACAAACATGATAACCCCATTGAGGAAGCCCTAAACTCAACTTTCATGCAGGAATGTTCTGGGATTCTGGGAGCTCGATCCATTGCAAGGAGCATTTGTTCCAGCGATTCTAGCGTTTGTTTTTCGCAAGATTCATTGTTTATTCCAGGCGGACTTCTCTTCATTTGGGGCATCCTGCTTATGAGTAATGCTGCGAGGACGAATCTTGCCATCCATGCTGGGTTTACGGGTTTGTAGGTTTTAGGGCTTTAGGGTTTAGGGTGCATTTTGTGGGTACATTACAATAGGGTATATATTATACTGGGGTTATATTGGGATAATGGAGAAGAGAATGGAAGCTACTATTTAGGTTTTGGGGTTTAGGGTGGTTCACTTCCTACTAGTCCCCCGCACAGTAGGGTCTTCGATAAGACTTTCCCCGATTAAGCTGTTCATCGACCATTGTGCAAGCAACATAGGGTATGTTCGTTTGTATTGAAGCTTCAGTATGGAGCAGCCGGACCCACAGGCTTAAGGGAGTAGGGTTTCGGATGGGTCCCCAAATTTCCCATTGTTTTGGGGCGGCCTTCCTAGCGATGGCTCGAGGTTTCAAGTGAATGGAGAGAGCTTGCTTCTGGCAAACCTGAAAGCCTTAATGTGGCCCCACCCCAAAACAACAAGGGGAGCCTCTGTAATCAAAAGGCCTCAAAGCGAATTGGGGTTCTGGGGGATCCTATGCCTCCTACCAAAGTCAATAAGGAAAATGGCATCCTTTGCCTTCTCTCAAATTCACAAGAGTAGTAGTTTATTTGGGGATACTATGGTACCCACTATAGAGTAAGATTCCATCCTCCTTTTGGGGTATAGTATTTTCTATAAGGAATATAATCTTACTGGGTTCAACCACCAAAAAAAGCAGTACTCATAAGGACTTGCTCAGTTTAGCTTTCAAGAGAATCGGAAGGGCAGGGTCCTCGGCCTTCATAGACAAAAGCCTGGCCTTGAAAACAATCATAAGCAGTCTCTCTAAGATCAAGTAGAAATCGGTTTGAAGCGAATTACAAGCAATAAAAAACAAAATAGAATGGCTTCACCACTACCCCGGCCGAAAAAGCTTTACCTTATTGAGCCCCCCCCCAATCATCTATATTATCGAGGATCAGGGGCTCTGCTGGACTACCCCCTTTGGAATTTGATTGCCTAGACTGTTGGAAGTTGCGGTTTAATAAGAAATCGATGGCTTTGGTGGTATCAATTTCCAGATTCGTGAGGAAATAGAGACAGTGGGTTTTCATGTAAAGGCCATGCTTTAAAACCAAAACCTGTTGGCCTCATGTGAAATTTTCTCCTCGACGTATTCCGGTACCCCGGGTCCAGAATAGTTTTAAAAAAGCTGTACTTTATTTGGGACGCCCAGGCTAATCGGGATTCAACATCAAAACTTACACCCTAAACCTGGAACCACAAACCCTGAATGCTTAATCCCAAACCATAAGCCCCAAAGCCTATAGATCCTAAACCCCAAAGTCTGAACCCGAAACCGTAAACCCTACAGCTGAGGTGGATGCAGGACGAGCAGTCAGGTGTGACTTCTTTACCCGAGGGCTCCCACATAGGTCTTTCAAGGGGATACAGACGATGTCTATGTGTGTATATATAGGGAGAGGATATATGGGAATGTACACATCCATATACAGGGATATAGGGGTAGAACAGTGTAGTTATGTTTTGGGTTTGTTCTGGTTTCTTTGGTAAGGGTCTGAATACATTACGCATAAAGGAGTTACGAGACTGGGTAGTATGCAGTTCAGGTAGCCCCTCAACCTTAAATCACGACTACACATGAGCTACAGTCTAAACTCCTTGATGAGGGATAGGGGATTATCTGGGACAGTCCCGCCAAGCAACAGACTCACGTTTCCCTTGGATGCAGCTGATGGCCGATGTGTTGGATGCTCTAAGTAGACGGCGCGATTCGATCAACCAGGAATGCGGAACATGTTTGAGACATCGGCCCTAACTGTCGGGCATACAGCCACGACGATCGTAGAACGCAGAGATGTTGATCATCCTCTTGTGTTTACTTTGCCAACAGCTCGTTCAAAGACCGTGTGCATGGGTCCGACTTGCCAGTGTTATTGCACGGTTCAGGCCCTTACAGGAGTCCCACCATTTTCTTGCGCTGCTTAGCCCATTCAAGTACAAAATGCACGGCTGAGAGCCGCGTTGCCCCCGCTCCAGAGATGTAGACGGCTTCGTTGTTTGTTGGGGCAGGGCGGTTGCTAGCTGCAAGCTGATGTTACCTAGTTGGGAGTGGCCACCGGGCGAGAGCGTTCAATTCTTGGTCAAGGACAGGCGCAGGGCGGCGTTCCCACCTTGTAGCGCAGCAACCAATCAGTGCCAGGTCGCAAAGGGAAGGATAGGAGTGCGCGCACGGGCACATAGTGCATTCCCGCAGCTTGTTGTTCGTGCTTGCGCATGCTTCTTAGATAAAGGCCTCCGTCACGGCGAATGTCCGAGCCACTCGAAAGATGAACTCGCCCTCTTTGCTGCGGCTGCAACGGGCACAGCAAGCGCTGAAGTTACAACAGCTGCAGTTCAAAACTAACTTGCACTGGGAGCTGCATTGAGTTTGCCTATTTCGCCTCCAACCACCCATGTGTGTCCATGCAGGTTGCAATCGGAACGAAGCTGCTGGACGCGTTCAAGTGGCAGTAGTTCAGGGATACCATGACAGCATTTGCTTGAGAGAGCACATCCTCCGAGGTAAGGCGCAGCAGGCTGGAGACCCGCTTAAGCATTTGAGGTAGGGACAACTAACAGGCCACCGCGTTCACAAGATAATCGATCGACGGCCATTCTGCCACCAGCGGCACGTGCCTTGTCAGCCACTTCAGCGTTACGATGTCGCTTCATGCATCGTGAGTTGTGAGCCCTTCGGCTGCACCATGGCCGCGCCAAATCATGGCAGATGTTCGCAGCTCGCGCTTTTGCCAAAAAAGGAAGCATCATCACTGAAGGCCGGCCATTTTGATCTTGACGGCCCCCATGCCGTCGCACGTATCACGCTGGCCAACCCAACAAGCTTTTCAGCAATATATAGAACGACAAGCGCTATTCAGATCGCAAATTGATGTTCTCAAAATGCACCTAAAAACTGACGGTTGATTTTTTGTTGTCTGTCGTCAATTTCTCTGAGCTTTGCAAAAATTCACTAGCAGAGCGCGGGCTCCACAAGTTTGCAGCCCCAGAGCATGTCCGTTTTTGCAGTCTTACGGCCATGATTGGCAATGATTTCATGCGTGAGGACAGCACGATGCGGCATGACTGTTCATCGCCCGTTGTTGGTTCTGTGCGGTTGTCGCTGCGCAGTTGTGTCTTATTCCGGTGTTGCGTTTTCTAAAAACATGTGTCAACCCAACCAGACCGCATTCGTAATCGTGGCGTTTGCAAGCTAATCAGTGCCCAGATGAACTTTGGCCAGACCAGCGTTGCTTCTGGTCATCAAAGACCACATTTTTGGAGAAAGCTGGATAAGTATTATGCAGAACCAGAAAAACAGGAAACATCAAAGTAAGCACATGGACGTTCGGATGCTACCCATGTGTCCTGTTGAGTTGTTGGTGCTGCCCCGGGGAGAAGAAACAGCAGTGGCAGTATAGCAATCTATGATTTTTTACCGTGTTCTTTGCACCACATCCACAAACATTTTGCTCATGTTTTGCAAAGCTAGCATCTGGCTGTGCAAAGCGCCAGAGTGCTTCCGCATCCCCAAAGTGGTATTGTTAAGTTTCAAAAAAGTGTATGTTCATTCTGCGCAGCGCCCAAGCGCAGAGTATCCAACCGGCTAGTATCCCAGTAGTGCCAGCCGCAGATACCCCAGCAGTGTCCAGCTGAAAGCGAAGATGTATCCTTGCATTGCCCAACCGCATCACTGCCGTGCCCAACCGCAGAATCACAGCAATTCCCAACATGGCAGAGTATCCCCGCAGTGCCCAGCCTCAGATATCCCAGCATTGACACAGTGCCCAGCCCCAGGGTATTTCCGCAGTGCACAATGCACGGAGTATTTGCAGTGCTCAATCAGAGAGTCTTTCCGAGAGTATCGCTGCAGTGCCCAAGCACAAGGTATCCGTGCAGTGCCCGCTTATATAAGACATAACCCGCAAGCCGTGACGGACCGCGCTGAAGCCCAGGCGGCGCGGCCTGTGGCCCGTACTAGGTGGGGTAATCACTGATGAGCGGACTTTGTCGTGCAGGTGGAAAAAGCCACGACGAAAAACAACTTGGGCTCAGCCATCACAGAACATCCGTCACGTAAGCTCTTTCAACACAGCTTGATGAATCCGTGGGCTTTTCATGCCTGCGCGACATGACACGAGGCCGGGACCTGGTCTCCGCAATGCCCTTTTGCTTGATTGGGTCAAACATGTCCAATATGGACTACATTGGGGGAGGCATTCAGTGCACAGTTTGTCGGGGCTAGATGAACCTGTGTGAACACGCCGTTCCTTGATCTAGCCTGACGTCGCGATCTTGCTGGGATGCAAGACTTGATTTGCAGGGCTGGGCTTGATGTCAAACATGTTTTTTGCTCTGCGGGTCCACGCCCCATTGACGAAAATGCCCGAAATCCAAAATGGTTGCTATTTTTTCCTCCTTCTGCACGTGATCAATGGGTCTGGGTCGAAAATGGCACGCGCGGGCCAGACGCTGCAGGCGCAAGGCTACTCATGCGGCAGAACATGGCTTACTAGCACAGTCTGAACCCAACGGTTGTCAGCCAGAACCTCGTGGAGCTCCGGCTCGGCCTCAGCGTGATTGATTTCGCCCGCGGGCGGCCGCTCGAGCAGGAAATTGGCGACAAATGCAACCGCAAGGATTGCCCCTGGCTGCACCACTCGCCGGGGTGACGAGACTGACGATGGTAGCGTCAACAGTCTGCTGCGAACCATGCCACAAGGCAAGCGCCTTGGCGACGACTTCAATGCTGCGGTCGCCTCAGACCAGCACATCCGTGTTCATATCGACCAAGCGTACATTGCGGGCTGCCCAAGCACCGGTTTCCTAGCATGCGCGCACTTGGAAGCGAAGCTGGTCACCACACATTTCCAACGCCAAACAGTATATTTTGATTTTTCCCGGTTGCATTCGTGCCCTGCGCGTCAGCGTTCCCACAATGGAGGAGAGACGTTTGCGTGACCCAACAGCAGGGCCCGTAGACCGCAAATATTCTCGCGGTGCCTGGAAATTTGCATTGCCCAACCCCAGAACATTATTCGCAACTGCTTAACACCCCCCCCGAATTTCCTTGCGGGGCCCAACCGAGAGCCTCCTTGCTGGCGGCGCCCAACAGCACAATATCCTTGCAGCGCCCAACCCAAAATACTCCAAGTTTCCCTGCCGTCAACCAATCTTTCGCTGCAGTGCCCCAATTTCGGGGTACCCTTCGAATGCCTAATTGCAGAACGTGAGTATGAAAAACCCAGACGTCGCGCAAACCACCCTGGCGACCCAACTGTTATGTCTGCAGGCCGGCGTCGCGTTTTAGAATTACATTGTTGATACTTGCTGCTGCTGGAAATGGAAGTTAGGGGTGGAGATGTTGGAGGTATGGAGCTGTACTTTTCTTGAAATGTTTTCGCTTTTCAGACGGATCTCCGCCAGCACGGGTCGCCGTCGAAAAACGTCTTAGGCACGCAATGCCGTCCTTATGCGTTTGACGGCCAATTAAATTGCACACGACCAGGGCTAATGCGCATGCGCAACCCTTCACAAGCTATCCAAACCAGCAAACAATTTGAGCCGTAGTTTTGGCGCGCAAAAATTTCTGATCCCTGCCCTCTGCGGGGGGTGTTTCGACGTGCGTATTTGCAATGATGCATAATTACGATTGGCTTTCTCATGTCAAGGCTGCGGTCTGAAATGGCCCTACATTGAAAAGAGGTGCGCTGGCATTTGGGGCTCATGGCCGGTCCGTTCCCTGTTAGCACCCGCCAACGGCTCCGATGCCCCAAGTTGGCGACGGCCTCCTTTTTTGTGCTTTGCATGTCGCAGTACCGTGTGGGCGCTACGACCAGCATGTCGGAAAATGTTTCTCAACATTTGCACCATCATTCACAACCTTCTCAGCAACCGAATGTATGCTCATTTGGAATCGAAACTCGGGAAGGGATACGGCGACCATCGGCGACCCAGGCATGAACAAAGCTGGGTAAAACCCGGGCACCGCCAAGAGCGAAACGCCAAAATCCCCATGCACACGCGCCACCAAACTTTAAGCGCACCATCCTTGCAACGTGTTTGTATTGAGGTCCCGCTCGATGGCGCCGCTAGCTGCCGGTCGCTTGCCAATGCGCGTCCGCGAACATTTCGTGGAGATGGGGCGCCCAGTCTCAGCTCCAAAGCGGCCTCCCTACTTGACAGCCGCGACCAGCAAGCGGCAGCGCCAGGCCCGCGCTGAGTGCTCAGAAACACGTGGGGCTGCGGCCCGGCGGAAATGACACGCAACCTACCCCGAGACCACCCGAGCACAGCAGTGCCGCCTCATCCTCTTCGGCCTTGACGTAGGAAACCAAAATGCTGCACCGGCGGCAGTGTTCCTCCGTGTGGTGCTAAGTCGGCAGTTGCCGCGCAGCGCGCTTTTGCTGCGACTCTCTTCGTGTTCCTATTTGCTGGCGGGTGCAAAAGTGGGTGGGGACGCCCAAAATAAACGAGTCTCACAAACAAAGATGCGCAGTTTAAACACCAGGCAAAAACAAACAAAGCAAGAGGTAAGAAAACCGCAGTGCCGCAAATGCCCCAAACAATCCACCTCCGGCAAGCACGGGGAGCTACCAGCGCATGACGCAAGGATTTCGTGCAGTTCGAGCGCCGTGATGTGGATCGGCCGTAATCGTTCCGTTCGGAACAAGGACGATGAACAGATGCCTGCACAATTGCACGTGCGCAACATCGCGGATTTTGCCAGCAATTTTTTGGTTCGGGGTGCAAGTGTGTTGCATGTTTCGTTTTGTTGTTTTATTTTCCCATTGTACACCCGACTCGCTCTCATACCGCACCTGGGCGTCTCCAAGCCCTCACAAAATTAAGGAAATCCCGCCTTGACCCACGTTACATGAAATCAGGGTTTTGCAGTTAACAAGCACCAACAAATTAGTCCAACATTGATACACATTTGAATGCCGCAGACGGGAATTACTTAAATCTCTTGGGCTTGCTTGCCACATCAGCAGTCCATTGGCCAAAACTTTGGAAATTAGTTCTCTGTTTTTGTGGTTGTTTTTTCCTGAGACTCATCGCACGATTGGGCAATCATTGAGTGGTGAGAATGAGAGAATTTGGGATGCAAGTAAGGGACATGATTGCGACATATTGCGATTTGGTCCATTCGGGCATGCTGAGAAATTGAAAAAATGGCAGTGCATCTGACGGGTTTTGCCAAAAATGTGTCGCAAGTGGGGGATTTGATTGCTTCTAATTCCGGTGAGTCCTTTGGGTTTTGTGCGAAAATGTTGGACGCGGGTAACGGATTCAATTTATCCTCGCCGCGGGGTGCAGGTAAGGAATGTGAGTACTTCTGAAAATGTTTCCCCCTTTTTTTCCACCAGCATGCACAGCGCTCCTGTTCGCCAAAACACAAACGAGGCCAGCCACTCACCTGGGCGGGAGGCGGCTGGCCAGCACGGGGTGCTCTCAGCGGTTGTCGGCCAGGAGCTCATGAGGCTCCGGCGCAATATCCTCGCCATTTTGCCCGCGCCTGCGAGAGGGAACTCGAGCAGGGAGCTGGCGTATCGTATGCCCGCTGTGCGGAAACGGCCAATAGCGCTGCTCATCTGGAAATCCAGGCGGGTTGAGCCGCCGGGCGCAACCAGGCTGGCATGGCAGCAGCGCGGTGCCGTGGGAGGAGGCGGAGGAATGTCGCCGCCTCGGTTTCCGAAATATTCAATCTGGCATTGATTCTAGTGGGCTTTGCGGGATTCCGGAGCAAATGAATTGTGGCAGCGCATGTATTGGCTTGTGCAGGCAAGGGAGTTGACTATTTTTGGCATTGAATGTGTTGGGTTGTCACAAAATGCTGCGAGAAAAACCTGGGACGCAGCTAGAGCCTAGAGGGTTTAATCCGGCAGTGAATGTTTGGGCTCAAAAATTTGGGGCGCATGTGAGAGACTTGATTTTTTCCGGCAATAATGATTTTGGGCCCCTGACAAAATTTGGGATGCAGGACAAGAATTTGATGAGTTCTTGCGCTGGATGTAATGGCCTGCGACAGTATTTGGGAAGAAGGTTGGGGATTTTAGTAATGATGGCGGTGAATCTGGTGTGAAAAAATCGGGACGCCGGCCAGACGTGGAAAACCCAACCGGAGATGCGAGGTCGAGCACGCTCTCAAACGGCGGCTCTGTAAGCCTGTGCGGGTGCGGCGGCGCGCGCCACGTGCAGCCGAGCGCGGTGCTTGCGTGATTTTCAGGCCCAATTCCATCCCAAAGAATAGGCCATGGCGTACTTCGACGAGTGATAACGACGTGCGCTCACTTGACACAGGTGCTGCCCGCATTGGCCATGGAAACTGCCATCTGCGAAACCCCCTTCGGTTCAATGGCACAAAACTCCCCCGGTGGCAGCCACAGCCGCATCTGCACATGCCCATTTCATGCTCGTTACTGGGGCTCAGCACGACGTGGGCATCATCCTTTCTCGGACGAACGTTCTGCCCGTCACCGCAATGCAACTTCCGCCGCCATGCCACTTGCTTTTGTACCAGTGGCAGCAATTCACTTGAACACGCCTCGTTGGATTGCACAGCACATCACAGTGCACGTCAATGCTGGTTGCAACAAAGCAATGGCGCATGCCCGCTATCAATGCAGCAATCGTTTGACACAAGTGCGTACGTTAACATGCTCGTGACATTGCCCGCAACATCTCGTATTTTGCACGCGTTTGCCAAGCCGCTGAGGCGTGCGACATATGAGCATTTCCTGAGAGCATCGGCATGATGCAGTCGCACATACTTGTTGAAACGTGTCGCCCTTCTACTTGTGTGTGTTGCATTGTTTTGTCATGTTTATATGTCATGTTCGCCGTCCGGCGCGCCGCCAAATCCGGCTGGGCACGCAGGTGGTGTCGTCGACCTCCACGGCCAACGCTCCACCGCTAAAACACGTGCTCGGGTGTCGGGGCGCGGATGCCGGCAGCAGGCTGCCACTCCGGGCGTGGCCAGCCCTGCAGAGGCGGCACAGCTGCAGACTGGCAGCCTTGTAGTGTAGTCCGGACCGGACCAAAACCCTGCATGCAGGCATAAATGTCCGTAGAAGAGAAACAAAATGTTTCACCTCTGACCATGACCCATGGTTCCAGTTCTTTACTCGTTTGTTTTTTTTGTTATCTCATGTTGATGTTGGGGCGTTTCCTGAAAGCAAAATCGTTCCAAGCTGGGGACGGCTAACCATGTACCGTCAGAAAGGAGAAAAGTTTTGCGCATGCCACGCATCGGCGTCGGTTCGCTATGGACCCGCCAGGAGATACGGCCCTTCCAACCGCGGCAAGAGACGTTCTAGATCTTTCCTTGGCGTGCTGCCGCTTGTGACTGGGGATTTTTTTGTGCCGAACCCTATCTAGCTGCAGCTGCGCCGACGAGCCACTTGCCCACTCAAGGTCTGCCTTGGCAATCTCCTGGCAACCTCTGGTCTTCACTTGTGTTCACAATGCAGGCCAAAGGGCACATGCTTTGAAAATTGTCATTTTCTTTGTCTGCAAATCCGTCTTTCATGGTCCCAGTTAACACACGTGGGCGACAAATACCTGCTGGCAAAAGGGGACCGCGTCGTTCGTTTTTTTCGAAGCCGAGCCTCGTGCGTAAAATTTCGCGTGTGTCATGTCCAATGCGCTGGAGACACCATGCTGTGTTAGTAAGCAATGTTGCGCCGCATTGGTGGCCTTGCGCCTGCTGAGTCTGGCCTGCGTGTGCCTCGTTCGACCCGGACATCTTAATCAGCGCTTAATCCTTACTCACGTGCAGGCAGAGGAAAAACACCAACCGCGCATCTTGGCCTAGACGGCGATGCGGGTGACGCAGCGGCTGGCCAATCAGACGCCGAGACTGTCTCGGACACCCTGAGCGCCCACACAGCAATCGCTTCGCCGCCGCACACGCCGCGCAGCTACCTAAGCCTCGCACACAATCGCGCGCGCACCACCGCGCCCACACCGGGCGAGCCCGAGGACCTCGTGCATGGCGAAGTCGCGCCAACGCAGGCCGACGAGGCGACCCCGGGGTACTCACCAGTGGACGCGCTTGCGCCGTGCGATGCGCACGCGCCCGCGTTGTGCGATGCGCGGCCACCGCGCTCTTCTCCACCGGAGCGGCTGTCGTGGCTTTATGTGCCACTTTTGCATGCGGCCGCAGGCTCCTTGTCTGAAGAAGCGGTGCGGGCGTGGAGCTCGCACCCGAGCTTGGGCG
>CAJNIZ010047194.1:78185-131721 GCA_905231905.1 Symbiodinium pilosum | reverse complement strand
AAAAAAAAAAAAAAAAACACCAACCATGCGCTCTGGAGGTCGGGCCCCCGAATCCCCTAACCAGCTGTTGGTGTGGCGCGCCAAGGTTTGTCGACGCCCATTTTCAAGGCCGACCTCCTTCGGGCCGGGTGTCGTTGTCCTACTGGGCCGCGACTCGTGCTCCGTATCCCTTGCGCACCGTCCTGTTGAGGCAACTTGGCTGGGCGCTTGTGTTCCCGGGAGCGAAGCCAGCTTGCCGGCTGATGCTGTAGCCCGAGCCTGGGGCTTGCAGGGGGGCTGCTAGCAAAAGTGGCCGGTAACCCAGGGTAGACGGCGCGAATAACTGCTCGGAAAAAGGTCCGGAGGAAAAACAAGATCAATGTGAGCACTGTGGATTCACAATCAATATGAGCACGGGCTGCGAGGCAAAGGGCGGGCGACGAGGCGTCGCAGCATGTTACCGACGACGAAGCTACGCGACCCCCGGCGGCTTGCGGATAGCGACGAGCCACCCACGGGCGGGGGCTGTGACGGCAAATGTGCACATGCAATTCGATTGGCGCACGTGCAACTTGACTGGTGACCTCACTGAAATCCTCGGCTCAGCATCCTCGTCGATAACCAAGCCCCGAAATTCCAGCTTTGTTTGCTTTATTTTGCTTTTATACCACTGGGACCACGCGCGGCTGCTTGCCAGGAGCAGAGGAAACGAAGGATTACTAAGTGCGGCCGGTGTGTGCACGGCTGAGCGTGCGACAATCATCGAACATGGGGCTGTAAGGGTCGAGCCGTCTATGGCTGGGGTCGTGCAGTTGTTGGTGGTTTACTTCGCTAGTTCAGGCAAGCACGCTTGTTGCCCCATTGCGAGACACGTGCTTGATATTGCTTGATCATGAGCCTACACAGGAAAAACTATTTCACATGCTGGGCAAACCACTGATGCAAACACCTCTTTCCTCATTGGGGCCCAAGCACGGCCCCAGAACCGAGCCCAAATCCGCAAGTGCCGCAAAATCATGGATGTATCGTTATCGAAGCTGTATCGGTATTGAACCGTGAGGTATCGAGAATCCACGGTATCGATATTGAACCGAACCGAAATCCATAGGTATCGAAAACAACCGCCCTATTGATAGAGAACCGAACCGAAAACCATGAGTATCGAGAAAACATCCGGCGTTTGTATCGAAGGGGAACCGAAATTTGACCTAGATGCTTTAGGCCTCATAGGCCCTTGGACTCTCCTGTCTCCTCTTTTTTGTCCTCTTTCTGCGAGGAGTGAGACAGAGGGGAGAGGGGAGGGGACGGGGGCCGCATGCTAATCCTCCGTTTTTCCTGGGCCGGCTGGCCCGTGAGCCCAGCAAAACAGTAGGAGTAGCATGCGGGCCAAGTCCCCTCTCCTGTGTCCTTTTCTCTGCCCTCTTCTGAGAGAAGAAAAGAGGGGAGAGGAGAAGGGACGGGGGCCGCATGCTAATCCTCCGCTTTTCCTGGGTCGGCTGGCCCGTGAGCCCAGGAAAAGCGGAGGACTAGCATGTGGGCCCCGTCTCCTCCTGCCCTGGGCCTTTTGAGGCCTTCCACTTTTCCTGGGCCTTCCGATCCCTCTGAATCCTTTGGTCCTTCGTCCTGAACGTGATGCGGGGATTTGGAAACCCATGTACCCGGGTTGGGGCCTGTGGGTCAGCAATTATTAAGGTGTCAGGCACATCCATGACAATGTCGTTTTGTTTTTTGGTGTTTTCTCTTCGCAGTGAAGCGAAGGGGCAGAGCCAAGTCAAGGACACGCGCTCCAGGCAGGCCATGGCATGCGGCTGGCCATGGCGGAACGGCAGTGGAGTCCGCGAGCAAGGGACACAGGAAGGACAGCAGGCCGGCGGCGAAAGAACACCCAGCGGCAAATGAAAGGAAGGCAGACCACCGCGGTGTGATGCTGTGTGTACGCGCTTGCCGGGCCCGCGCCGGTCCCAGACCGAGACCTCCTGACAACGCAGCCTCCGCTGCGCGACGGGCCGACAAAGCAGTGCAGATGGCCGCGCACCGGTCCGCCGCCCAAGCTAGGTTGACGAGAGACGAGGTGGAACGGAGGAACCTGGAGCAGCCCATCCTCTCCCCCAAGCGGCGCCACGGAAACGCAGCGGCACAAAAGTAAACACCACAGCGTTTGTCAGGTTAGCACTTGTGGCCGGGATGTCAGCGCCATAGCGCATTGCTATGAATCACGTGTGTGGGCGGGATTTCTTTGCCCCTTTCGGCGGTAACCGCCATGGTTTCCAGTGGAATGGGCATGACCGTCATTGAACTGCATACGTCAGCTGTCTGCAAAATGTGTGATGCGACCCCACACTGAGCTATGCAGGTTCTTTCGCTCCCGGGAATGTGACCACCGCTTGGCCGAGTCCTGAGCAAACTTTTCATGAATGTGCAGCCCGCGTGCATCATTGCAAGTCAAATGTTGTAACATAAACAGGGGTTACCAACGTGGACAAATTACATATGGTGTTTGATTATAGCTGAGCTGCTATTAGGGCCTTGACCCTGGAATTCCCAAAGTGAGGGGCCCAATTACATTATGTCTTGCGTGTATCCGAGGCGAGATCGATCACGTGAAGATCAGCTCATGCTCGCACAAGCATGCCACTTACAGGGTTGCTGTTCGGTTGGATGTGGGAATGCAGTTGTGGTGTGTGAGTGCTGGGGTGTTTGTGTGAATGTGCGCGCACCATGTCAGGCAAGGCTGTGGGAAACTTCAAGGCGGTCAGGCAAGCTCAAGGCGGTTGTTTGCTGAACGTTGGTTTATTGTTTGCACGAAGCCCGGCAACAGTGTGATGTTGTATGATGTTGCAGACATGCATGCAATCCTGGGTTTGTCGATTTTGGCTGCAAGCTTGGAATCTTCATTTGTCATGGAGCCATGCCACACACTTACCCGATGGTTCATGCATGTTCTCAGCTATGACGTCCGAACATGACACCAATGCCAAGAAACAATCTTGCATTTCACGCGCTTTGTTCGCACGGGAACCATGGGGTTCCGCTGCATTGTGTTGGCCTTACTGCCACTCGCAGCTGGGAAGGCCGGGCGCATGGACCAGCTATACTTCGAGCAGTCCCACCCCAGCTATTGTTCAAGGTGTGTTCATGTATCATTCAGTTCTGGATACGCCTCGCCACATCTTGGGGTTGGGCATTGCAGACACACCGTCGCACACTATGCTTTTCATCGTGACGACGGGTTGGAAGTTGGGGTTGGCAGGCCATAGGCAATGACGGAATGCAGAAAAATGCAGTTGGGCACGCCAGGAACATAGTTTTGTCGTGCAACGGAGCATGCGCAGAGCAGGGCTAGTAGGCAAGCAGATTGTGATTACAAAGTGCAAGCCAAACATTGATCATGATACGGCAGGCGCACAACTTCACCAGATTTGAAGTGCAGGTCACTGGGATTTTTTGGCGTCACTTGTGCAGTCAAGATGGCCAAAGTGATGGCGCCCACAAAACTCAGGATGAGGTGATCGAAGCCGCGTTCGTGGGTGCCATGAAGCCAGCTTGGCGGAGTTGTCAACTTTTAGGGCCATGACGCAACACATGCCATGTAGATCCATGCATTCCATGAACAGTGAAGGTTACTTGCTGCTCCTGCCATCAATGTTTTCGGTGTGGAGTCCTAAAGTAAATTCGCATGAAATCTGCCAAATCTGCATGTCAGGGCTGTCCGGGACTTCCGGGGCCAGTGTGGCACATCTGCAGTGGACATGGATTCCGGCTGCTTCGCCTGACAATACAACCGCAGAAGACAACTTGTCCATAACCCCGCGTATCGGAGCGCGCTATGCATGAAAACACCTTTTCCAACATTTTGCAATTACATGCATGGGAATACTGTGTTCTGTTTGTTCAAACCGTTCAGATTTCGGACAGCTGAGGATACGAGCGTCCGAGAAGCATGACGCCTTTGTGTTACAAGGAGCAGTACACCAACTGCACCCTCAGCTACAGACAGCTTTCCTGCCCCGAGCCTTGACCTGCAGCTCGCTGTTTCTTGCTGAGAATTGTTGCCGCCGCGGCATCCGTCGCCGTTCAGCATACATCAGGTTTACATGTTCGACATCAGCATGCAATGGACGGGTATGGCTTGCCAAGGACGAGTGTCCATATGTGGCTCCAAATCCGTCGTTCCCTTGCATTTTCACCTGCGTAGGGGTACATGCGCCTGGGCTTGTTAGAATGCATTTTCACATATTGTCATTCATGGTTGCTTAGAGCTACGGTGTCCACTGTTGCTGCACCATAAGGACTGCGCGAAATATAGTCCGGGCAGATCGCTTCCAAACACCGACATCAAAGTTTGTGAGCCTTGCAAGCTTGGAGGCCGAACTGCGATTTATTGATCAAATCCATCACAAATGACGACCCATGAGCTGTACTGTGGTGCCGCTTTGGTGTGCAACGTAAATCCTGCGTCTTGTTGCGGAAGGTGTATGCACGCATCGATGCGCAGCCCCCACACCCCCCACAAACAACCCCACACAAGCCCAGCAAAAATATGTTTTTCAGAACCCCCTGGTGTTTCATTTGATACATGACATTTCTTAAATGTTTGCAGGGCGTAAAGGGCGCTATACCGTATTGTTAACCCCCTTTAACCCGAAGCCCGAAAACCCTAATTCTTGCTACAGGTTGCCAGAACTGCAACTCGCACGAGGTGTGTTCGCAATGCTTTGAAGGCCTTGGCCGGTATGCTTGGGGCCCGGGATGCCTGTCCCAAAGGGCCACGTACACTAGTCTAGTAGGTTTATAGTTTATAGTATATTCTCAAAGCCCTTAAGGGCTCCCAAATCATTATTTTTCGGGGCCCAAGTATACAGTTAATAGTATGTCTATTTCGTATATAGTATTTAGATATATACTCTGCATATTATATTATTATATTATATGATGTAGTTTATGGTATATGGTATATACCCTGGATTTGTCATGGCTTTTCCTTGACAGGCTTCATCAAAATCGATGGCCAGTGCGTTTTTTACTTGGATTCAAATGGCGTCACGTCCGGGGCACCTTGTCGGCACAGTAGTTTCAGAGGCTGTCAGGAAGCTGCAGAAGGCCCAACTTTGCAGCAGACCTCCGTAGCAGTACCTACCTGAACCCAACAAGTAGGTAAAATAATAGGCCAAAACACCTAAATATAGCCCAAAAGGCCATTATTCTACATACTTTTGGGGGTTTAGGTATGGCCTTTTCCTGTTTGCCACGGTCACAGGACATTGGAGCATCTTGAACAGTTACAGGCGTTTGTTTGACTGCGTCTCTCATTTTGTAAATGTGAACGCACGAGCAGCTCAACCGAGGTATTGAATGCCTTGGTTGTTCTGATAGTCCTGCTCGCTTCCTGGCCGCATCGCACTTCCAGATTCAGCTTACTTGGTTTGTGACCCAAGAGGGTTTCTTTGATCGCGCTTGTCACATTCTGTCACTATGGCCACCACAGATGCCACTGTCATGGTTCATGATTGTGTCTTTGCGCATGTTGCGGCTCCTGCTGCCGCGCTCTTGAGGTCATCATTGTCACAGCGCTGTACTGTCGTGGGGATTGGAATAGCCCGCAGGCAGCCAGTCCCTCAGATATGGCCTGTTCGGACTCGCTGCAGCTTCCATGACCGGACCCTAACATAGATCCCAAGATATTACAGTCCTTATTGTTGGGACCGCCCCCAAAATAGTACCCCCAATTGTCGGAAACACGAACTCCTGTTAAATGGTTGCTGACGCCTGCGCATGCAGAATGTGTCCGGCGATGGTGTTTCAGTAAACCAGCGGACCGCATGCGACCAATTATGTCTCACAACCAGGGTGCTGAGATATAATTTTTTGTCAACTGAAACCAGTAGCCTGCTACATTCGTGGTTGAAAGTTTCAGAGAAGGGCTTTAGTGTCTTGCACAAGAAAACTCGCAAGATTTTCGTATGGTAGTTTCCCAAAATAGGGGGACCCAAGCATAAACCCCAAAATACTATAATCTTTACTTTTGGAGCCTTTCCTTTTGGGAAACCCCCGCAGTTAAATTGGGGGTCTGGGCAGGGTTGCCTTCACTTCGGGGTCATCTCGCTTCGCTTTTCTTGATTTATAGTCCTCCTAAGGTATATTATGGCTTTGGGTATTATAATATGATCCCCATATACCCCATATTCTATTTACTTAAGGGGGACTATATCATTCGTTATATATGGGGCTTGACGTTAAAAAGGGTTTGAGTTTTGGGGGTTTAAGGTTTTTAAGGATGGACCCTAAACCCTAAAAGCTTGAACCAAATAAACAAGGAACATGACGTTATGACATGCAGTAGCAATAGTGAAAACAATGAACTGGACCTGTCAATGAGGGGCAGAGTTTCCCAAGGAGAGTGGAATGGGTTAGGTAGACCCCCCACTCAGTAACAGTGACTATAAAGGCTAATGGGGGTTGGTGGGTCGTGGGAAGGTAGAATATGTAGGATGGCTGTAATCAAAAGGTCCGGAATGCGTTGTGTGTGCGTTCCTGTGTGGAGTTGAAAGCTGCGGGTTTCCATAAGCGCGGTGCCCCAGTAGAAGCTTTGATATTTGTGATCCTTGTTGTATATGTGTCCCCAAGGCACGGGCCCCCAATTTCCGGTACCCCCTCTTCGACGTATCGATAGCTTGTGACGGGCTTGTCAGGTGGGTTTGGTATGAAAAAGTTGTGCGACAGTCTTTCCTGATGTCTCCGTACCATGAAGGATTTCGAGGACACACAAGGATTGTTGGCTCGAAGGCGCTACGGTTTTTGGTTGGGCCCCTTAGCAAAGTCAGCGGCAGCTGGTTGCCCCGACTCTGAACATGCATATCAGCCAAAGGCTACCATGGGGAAGATCGGGATAAGGGCTAGGCCAGGTGTTTGGACGCTCAACCACATCGCAATTTTGCGCCACAGGAGGGGGCAAAATGGGAGCAGCAGCAGATGCAGACGCAGATGATGATGGTGGTGGTGTTGGTGGTGGTGGTGGCGGCGGTGGTGGCGGTGGCGGTAGTGGTGGTGGTGGTGCGCGATTCCCTGACTTAGTACATCTTAGTAATGAGAGCTGTCTATCTCAAGCCAGGCAGACTTTAGGGTTTCTAGACTCTAGAATTTCAACGGGATGGTGTCAACCGAGCTTACACAAGTCTTAGCAGTGATTCTAGAATCTCCTCATTAGCCCCATATATCCCGAAGGTCCCCAAAACCCGCCAAATTCTGAGAAAACCCAAACGATGTTTTTTTTTGCTGCTTAATAGGGAATAAAAGACAAAGACAGAGAAATAGTTCGAAATAAGTACATACATAGGGGCTAGTCTCGGGATATCTTCTTCCGTAATGCAGGAGCGAGCTTCCATTCTTTTTTCCGTTCCTCCACTCAAACCCTTGCTTATCCCTAGCAATGCCACATCTTCCATTGCCCCTTCCAGATTCTACCCTCGACCGTACCGAGACCCCCAAACCGTGTCGAATGATGGCCAATTTGGCCCCTGTTCGGGACTTTGGGCTATTCTACTCTTAGGGTCCAGGTAGTTTTAAGTTGGAACCCAAAACCCCTAAACCGTAAACCCGAAACCCCAGAACCCCTGCACCCTAAACCCTAGTTCTAAGGTCGCGAATCTGCGGAACATGTTGGAGGCGCGAAGGCACCGGCACCTGCGCAAACTTCATCTCTGGGTTCCTGAGTGGCACTTTGTTACGGGGTGGTTTGGAGGTTGAGGCGTTAAAGGCAATTGGGGGGATTATGGGAGTTTAGGATTTGAATTTTACGGGGTTCAGAGATCTAGATGGCCTGGGAACTAGTTAATTCTGACTACGAGCCTTTCTATCCGCCTGTTACCCATAATAATACCGTAGCCATTTCTACTACGGAAGATAACCCCCAGGCCACCTAAGCAAGGGAGTTCCTGAGCTGCATCTTGTGCCCAGCCTGTGACTAACGCGATGCATCCGCAAAGCCTACCTTGTAGTCTGGTCTGCATCTGACGAGTTTAGGGTTTGGAAGGGCATCTCCACCGTTATAAATCTAAGGGGATCCCTGGAACAAGTGCCTCCTCACCCCCTATATATAGATGTAAGGGGACTCCATAAGTGACAACTGTTCAGGCCTTCGTTTTGTTTTGTTCTAGGGGGTTGTGGGGTACAGGGTGTGGTGTCCAGGGTTTTGGAGCCAGTCCAAGCCGTATAAGCTTCTGAGGAGATGCTTGAATTGGGTTGCTGTTGAGGAACGTAAATTAAGTTACTATATTGGGGAAACCATAATGTTAGTTACTATCAAATATACATACATATATATATATATACACCCATAATGCTAACGTGATTTAAGCTCCTTAACAGCAACCCAGCAAAATGTCACTGTAGACCATCATCCCTGTTCCAAACAACAACGGAGAAGCGGCAGGGTGAACGGTTCGCAGGCATGCGCTATTCACATGCTCACCTTTTACAATGAAAAGCCCTAAACCAGACCCTAAACCCTAGACCCCAAACCAGCAGCAAAGCAGCCCAAACGGAGAGAAGGCCTGGACCTGAATTGTAATAAAGTACTTAGGGTTTAGGGTTTGTATCAAACTTGATTCCACCCGGGATGAACATGTTGTATTTTTTTGCACAGGCTAGTTTCCCAAAATGGGGGGGGGGGGGTGTATGTATAGAGCCCAAGATTGTAGATTGTACTCTTGGGCACCGAGAAAGGTACCCCTTATTTTGGAAAGCCCTTGAAACACTACATGGTAGTTTCGAGGTTGCCTATATCTCCTACCCCTATATATCCCTCTATATCCCCATGTACCCCATATCTCTTAGCCAGGGCAAACAGACATGTGCCTGTTTATTTCTTGCTGTGTAGATGGGGCGGGGGATCCGAAACGACGACCCAAGCCCTGGTTTGATCCCAAATCTGGGTTTTAGGGTTTAGGATATACAGGGTTTAGAATCTAGAATTTAGGATTCAGGGGTTTCGAGTATGGGGTTCAGGGTTTAGGGTGTAGGGTTTCCGTGTCCAAGGACTACTCCAGCACAACGAAGCCGCGAGTTTGGTTGGATCTTCAAGCCTGGCGCACAGCTGTGTCTTCAACCAACCACCTCACACGCAAATGTAAATACTTCAATCACATTACCTCATGTAATTCAATCATTGGCACCTTTTGTCTCATGTATTGAATTAACAATTCAATATATGTCGCAATCCATAAGTGGCAGGCGAAGAGATGAAAAGCATGCAAGAGCTATGCAAGGAAGTTGCCACTTGCTTGTTTGTAAGCTTCCAATGCTTCGATGGCGTTGCCAGGGGGATGACTTAGGTTTAGCGGCCGCCTTGTGGTACATAGGGTCTAGGAGTTCAAGGGTTCGGCAGTCTCCGAGGCCCTTGGATGGCTCAGCATGTGGGATTTGGTTCCAGTGCTTGACGAATCACAGGGCAAGACGCGCCTGAGGCCAATCTCCTAGAAGACGACATCATTGGTGGCACGTCTGCATTTGGAAGATTCTGTACAGGAGCTATCTATGTATTGTGAACTTTCAGGGGTATGAAGACAGATCTGGAACAAATGTGAGCCTCAAAGCATCCTTTCCGTTATGGCTTATACAGAACATTCCTGCATGATCCATATATATATATATGTTTATGTGTATATACATGTATACACATCAATTCGCGTCTTGAACCCTGAAGTCTATAAATGAAACCAACTTTGGACCTGAAGTCTATGTATGATTTCGGTCATTCCCCCTTGCAGTGGCTGTCCATAAGGAGGTCTTATTAAGGGGGCCTATTTATGAATCCTGTTACGCATTGTGGTAACAGTACTGTAAGGGGGAATGATCCAACCTAATGTTACATGAAAAAATACGCGCTTGCGGCATGAGAGTCTGTAAGCAGGGCCTGCTTATCCCTATGTTATAGCCCAATCAGAATTATAGTATATTTTGGGGTTTTGCGTCCTGAAATTGGGTGTTAAAATTCCTGTATGACCTTAGTATACTATACTACCATAATTCCAACCGTATGAGGTACGTAGGGCCATGCAAGATGCACAGTTTCCACAAGAATCCTAGTATATTGTAGCTATGCAGCACGTCTAACCATGCTTGAGGGATTTCTAGTTGGTGGTAGCTTGAAGCCTACAGGTTATAGTTGCCCTGGGCCCCAAGAGGCTAAGCTTAACATGCTCCAAGCCATAGACCATAAACAGGGTTGCTGTCAAGGAATTCAGATTGATCTACCATACACACGGGTATATAGTAAATACTTAATAGGGGTTCCCCTCATTATAGTAGCTCCGTTCAAGTTGCTTAACAACAACCAAGTAAAACCAAATCATTCGAACACAGGATATGCTCATAATTCCTATAGGGACACATGGGACACTTCCCTTAATACGGACCCCCAGAATTTCTTGCAATTCCTGCATGCCCTGGTCGCTGAGGGTATCCTAAACCCGAAGGCCTGAACCCACCACCCAGCCAGCCCCCACAGCGGTTTGTTTGAATGCGTAGCTCTTGAGGATCTGTTTGCACGGATTGCTGACATTGCAATGTTTGTTTGAATTAAGGGTTTAGGGTTTAGGGGGTTCATGGCCCCGTGCTCGATTTTCGCCAGGTCTGGCGGTATTGCTTAGTGACTAGAATCCTAGAATCCAAATAGTCCAGTGTAGACAAACTTTTGGCCCGATGTAGGTATTATTTGTATAATCTCCTTATAACCCGTATATAGCCCCAGTTTCCATGTCATTTTCCATTCTCTCTTACATTTGATTCTCCATGATTGGAACTACTTGGAAGGTTTGGCTAAAAGGTTCGTCTTTTGCTGGACCGTTTGTGTGTCAGTCGGTCAGCATTAGGATTGAAGCAAATATATGTCAAGTTTTGATTTGGTGGGTGGGGATTTGTTCAGTTTGGAATATGGTCATTCCCATGCAGAGGGGGACTGCAATATAGACCCCAAAATATTTAAATCCTTATTATAGGGACCCCATGGTACCCCGAAATTTGGGAAACCCCCCCATATGAGCTATAGTCTAAACTCTTTAAAGAGGGGTCATAGAGGGGAAGATGGCCAGACACAGGAGAGGGTTATAAAGGGGCTATATGGGGGTGGGGGGGAGGGTCCCAAAATTAGGATTACTTTTTTGGGAGTTGTAACAAGGACTATAGTATTTGGGGGCCCCCTTATTCAGGGAAACTACCATATGGGGGCATCTAAGGATGTATAGTGTTTGAGTCACTGCCCCGCCCCATAACATTGAGCACAATATGTATATGCAGTTATACAGATTGATAAGTATCAGGTTTCCTGTAGGCGCTGTGGGCAATGTTCCGTATGAGGAGCGGGGGTGCTTGAAATTGCCGGGAAGGGAATACGCCCTAAACCCATGGCTGCCCATCACAAAGATGTCAGTTACCACTGAACCTCCTTCTTTCCCAGACCTTCAGAGAGATCTCTGCATCACATCCTCAGGATAAGGTAGGGAATTCTTCAGGCATTGCAGAAGGGTAACTGTGGGTTTGTTTAGGCCTTGTAAGATAGAACACCGATATAAGATAAGCCTTTAAATGCTCACCCTCCAAGCTCTACATGTTAGAGCCTTGTACTACAAACCCTAAAGCCTGCGCCCCAAAGCCTCAACCCCTAACCCTTCGCCCTAAACCCTAGACGTTGAAGGGCTTTTGCTTCAAGGTGTTAGTTTCGGCCTTCACTACGAACCCCAAACCCTCGAGCCTCAACCCTAAACCCTTAGCCCTAAATCCGAGACCCTAGACCCTAAAGGGCTTTTGCTTCAAGGTTTCGGCTTGTACTACAAACCCTAAGCCCTGGGCCCTAAACCTTTATAGCCCTAAACCTAACCCCTGAACCCTAGACCCTGAAAGGGCTTTGTTTCAAGGTGTTGGGGTGGGCTTGTACTACAAGCGCATTATGCACGTCTTTCTCATCGCGTCGGTTTGTACCATCGGCCCCCCAGCTGCAGTCGGCAAGGGTAGCATCATCTTCTGGTTCGTTTATAGAATTGTGATTTGCTATCGTGCCGGGGGATTGGAGGAGGGGACGGGGAGGCAGAGTGAGGAGGAAACAAGGAAAAGCACGCATAAGCCACCCTCAACACCAGTGAGGATCTTATTAGTGTCGGCGGTATTTGCCCAATACCTGAGCAGAGTGCCAAACTCTTACAGGCCTGTGCACCACAACAGTTGGGTAAGGCGCAGGAGGGCCAAAAATCCCTCCCGCTTTTTACAGGCACCGTGAGGCCTTCAGCCTTCAAACCAGGCCAAGACTCCCCATTTGTGGGTAGTTCCGCTTAGGGTTTTGGGTTTTGGGTTTATAGTTGTAGGTTTTAGGGTGTATACTTAAGGGGTTTCGGATGTAGGGTCTAAGGTTTATGATGGGTGTAAGGACTTTCCAGACTCTGGAGGATGGAAGTGCGGCATGTTAAAAGCAAAGCCTAGACCCTAAACCCTACCTGTGGCAACATTGGTTACTCTAAGCACCCTAAACACGAAACCCCAAAACATTGGATTCTTGATGAGCTTTTCAACTGAGGCTTGTGGCTGCTCCTGAACTGCACTCCAGTCGGTGAATTGCGGTACGTGCGGGGTTTGGGGGCCTTAGCAGGTAGGACAGGGTCGCAGGTTCAGGGCTTTGAGTAGGGGACGCAATGAGTGGGTTGAGAACGGGGAGCTTCGTAAGGGTTACGACTTATGAGTGCCCTTAGACCCTACACCCCTCTGACCCTCCAAGTATAGCTTTGGTGTTTTCACCTGGTCTGAGTTGGATTTAGGGTTTAGAGTTGCTACCCACGAGGGCCATTCAACTTATAGTGCGGTCCGACTGTCAGCTAAGCTAGAGTACACCTAACCTGTCCAGGTAAAGTATGACCCAAAACGTAGCAGCAAGCTGAACTTGCAAACAGAAGCAAAATCAGTGCTGAGCCCGCTCGCCCAGTTTGAAGAAACCTTGGCCGTACCGAAGCCTGGAGAACCTAGCAAAATCCTCTTAGTAGGTACACAGGTCAGGACAAAAACCCCAGGGAGCCCTACCCTAAGCCCAGGGAAGTCTTAGCCGTGCCTGCACGCTGTATGTGCGATGGGCGTGTCTAAACCCTTTGAAGCTGGAAGCACCCTTCCTCACAGGTTGTACGCTGATGCAAATCTGGAGAGTTATCTTCCAGTACGCCAGGCTGTTGGTTTTGTGCCTCATTTTGGTTCGTCGAGGGTTTGAGGTTTACCCTACTCTCCAAAAAAGGTTTGCTGTATTTCCTACACAAGCAATTTGACGCCTAGGTATTTCTTAGTCCCTTAAGCCCCATACTCGCAAAACCGAATCCAGAGGCCCAAGCCGCAGAAAACCAAAGCGCGCTTACTACTACATTTAGCCGCTCGTGGCTAGCTGGTAGGGAGAGGAAGCTGCAACTAGCATAGCACCTTGTGGTTGCCATTCCCTTTGTCTGCAGCAGTCTTGCCAACCACATAAACATGCTCTCGAAAACCTATCGGAAGGCGGCAGCCAGAGGGTGCGAGGAAGTGTAGGTGGATCTTGAACAAATGGGGGCCCCTCTCCAGAAATATTCCTTGTTGGAGAGCGTCCCTGGATGGAATCCCTGGTCTTGCAAGGCGTCATATGCCACGGATGAATCTAGGATACGCTTTGAGGATGGCTTCAGGAATACCATGCCTCCCACTACCCTCCCCTTGCGAGACAAACCTTTAAACAACGGTCTTCCTGAACTTTAAGCCCTAGACCGGACCAATCTCAACCCAGCATTTCCCTTGCGGTGCCTCCAGCCATGTGACGGCAAACGCCATAAGCCCCTCAGACATCACAGGGCCCTTCAATCCCCACGCTGGCACTCTCCACCCCGGAATAAGACGGCTAGACCTATCTATGCCGGCCTCGTCTGGCTGTGCGGTTGTAAGAGAGGGAGAATAGGATGTCACGATCGAAGCAGAACTTTCTGCACAGGCTGCGTTCGTCGCCAAAATGGAGAAGGCCTTCCAGGAGTCCAGCGCAGATCCGGCAGTAGCTAGGCGGGAGAACTCCCAAGCTTTGAGCAGGCTATGACCTGTTGCCTTAGGCAACAATCACCAAGATGGATACTGCAGCCCCTCCAGACCCGAAGAACGCATAGGTCTCTGAACCAACGAATGAGACATGCTCAGCCGAACATGTGCATAACAGAGCTTTGCCTTGTGCAATCTGAAACATCCCTGGGTAAGATTCCAAGCTGAAGTAGGGAAGCCCGCCAACTCTGCTTCAACCTCCCTTCTCAGCTTGCGCCCTTTGCCTGGGTTGCTGCTAAGGAATTGAGACAAAGTTACTATAATACGGAAAATCTTTTTTTTTCAAAATACATACTCAAGTATTGTGGGAACTTAGTTGAAGTTCCTAAACAGCAGCCCTGTTTCCCAAGGTACTGTGGTCTGCTTTGGGCCATTGCGGTCAATTCACTCGCCATGGTCGGGCTAGGTTCCCAGCGTTTTTAAAGGAGGGCTACTATGGGAGTTTCCTAAAAATAGGGATTTCTTTTGGTGGTCCCCATAATAAGGATTATAGTATATTGGGGTCTATATTGGGGTCCCCTTATTTTGGGAAACTACCCTATCTAGACCCCTGCTCCCAATAGAGAGCTCAGGGCTTACCCAGAATTATGGTTTAGGGTTTATAGGGACTACCTAGAATTCTGGTTTAGGGTTAAAGGGTTACCCAGAAGTATGGTTTAGGGTTTAGAGCTTACCTAGAATTACGGCCTTTGAGCCCCGAAGGAAAGTTACAAGGGCTATTATTATGGGATGTGGGAGGTCTAGGTAGATGTTCACACGGTTCCAACAGATTGTGAAGTGGCCCACAGAGGCTGTCCAAATTTTTGCAGGCGTCCACAGTCTTATTCATACATAACCCAAGTTTGCATTTGATTTTAACACTCTTTTGCATTTGATTTTCCCTTATTGGGATAATACACCCATATATCCCCCAATCCCTAAACCCTTAAGCCCTTAAACCCTAAGCCCGAAATCGTAGATTACAGTAGTTTTCATGTTCTTTTCCAATGACCAATCCCCACTATATAGCCCATGTATAAGTCCTGGGCTTCCTAGACGCATGCACAGAGGGTTTAGGGCTCATGGCAGCTGTTCTTCTTTTCTTGGAAACTGGGATGGTTTTGGGAATTCCGGAATCTAAGATCCCTTTCCATGTAGTCTCAATTTCCTCCCTAAACCCTAAACCCTAAACCCTACTACTGTTTAGTCCGCCCTTGTGATGTACGGGGCTAATTGCCAGTCCAAGAATCCTTACCTTGCAGGGACGAGCTTCAGCCATGCTCCAAGAATCCGAGAGCAAAGCTGCCAAACACAACCCTAAATCCTAAATAGCAGCTTCCTTTTTCTTTTCCATTATCTTTATATGACCCTAATATACCCCTAATATTACCCCAATATTACCCTAAACCCTAAGCCCTAAACCCCAAATCACATTATCCCTATATCACCCCACTATACCCCTAATATTACCCCACTATAACCCTTAACCGGAAGCCCTACAGGGAGCCCACCGTAGTTGTTCCCTGACTATGCTGGATTCGAACCTTGCCATGGTGCCCTCAGCCATGCAAGTGGCAAACAAAAAGGCTGTTTAGGGTTTATAGGGTTTAGGGTAATATTGGGGTAATATTAGCGGTATATTGGGGTTATATTAGGGATAATGGAAAAGAAAATGGAAGCTGCTATTTTTTAGGGTTGTATTTCTATGCCGGACCAATTCCCTGACCTCATAGCTCATCTTCAGTCCTGCTTTTCGACAGTGCCTTGATGGAACCAATCTCATTTTGCGACACACACACATACATGGTAGTTTCCCAATAGTACGGGACCCCAATACAGGACCCCCAAGTACCATAACCCTTATTCTAGGGACCCCCAAAAAGGTACCCCTAATTATGGGAAACCCCCATATATACATATATATATATGTACATATGTATATATACCTATATATGTTTAGACGCATGCAGACCCAGAGAGTCCAACACCCCTGAATTAATTAGAGGGACATAGCCGGAATGCTTCTACGATACCTTTTGTGGTTCAGGGTATATTCCACAAATAATTATCATATAAGCCACTACTACATACTCTCACTTCCCACCTCATTTTCTAGGTTGTTGTTAAGGAAAGTTTAAGGTACCGTATTGGGGAAACGCTGTTATTTACTATATCTACCCATTATGGTAACTTAATTTAAGTTCCTTAACAGCAACCCAGTCGTCTGTTCTCTTTTCCTTCTGATTCTCCATCATGGGGGTGTGGGGGGGCACTGGGCAACTACGGCAATTGTGCATTTCTGCTCTTGTGGGTTTGAAGACACTATGGCCTCCGCATTCCGGAGCCTGCGACTTAGAGTTAGGGTTTAGGGTTCAGGGTTCAGCCTTTGGTCGAGCTTTCCATGTTTTGGGGTTGCAGGTCTACGGTTTAGTACCCAAAGTATCTTGCGCGCCGGTTGCTGCGGCGCAGAAATTTATTCAGGCTCATGTTGCGAAGCTTCATTTACAGGCTGAGTTCCCTTAAATCCAAAAACTGTATATACCGCATACCTGCTAAATGGACCTTCTGGGTAAGTGGGAGATCCATGTGCCAAGCCATCACTTGGACCCTGCTCTGAGGCACAAGCTCTGCAAGACTTCGCGCACAACTCCTTCCAAACTTTATGCGCCTGCGGCACTTGAGCAGTTGTACTTCACGGGAAGACCGGATAAGAGGAAACCTTTTTCACAGCGTCCGTGCTTTGTGTATGTAATCCCTATTGAATCACCACAGTGACCGCTCACGCGGGCCGAAATCGATAGCTTGGAATCAGGTTGTTGTTTGGGATCCGTGGCTTAGCTTACTGTCTTCAACTTACGGAAGGCTAATCTTGCTGTCGAGGTTTCGTCGCTTAAGCCCGGGGAAGCGCACACGTAACACGTTCTATGTGGTTAGGAAGGTTTAGGGTTTAGGGTTCAGGATTTCAGTTAGCAGGCTGGTTGAAAAGTTTGTTCTTCTGGTCCAAGCCCAAGAATCAGGGTTTCAATGGGCCGGAAAGTGACCAGGTCTCGTGCATATTGGACAAAATTGCGCATGTCCCGCCAGATCATTACACCCCCAAACCCCTACAGTAAAACCCTACCCCCTAAACCCTAACCCCTCCATCACACCTTTCCAGTCCTATGTCGTTCTTGGCTGCTTCACGAAGTTTTTCCGGGTCCAACGTATGTTTTATTTGTAGACTTAGAGCGCTAGGGTTTAGCTAGGGTTTACCTCAACCCCAAACACCGCAAACGCCAAAACCCGCCGATCTTAGGTGTTTTGTTTGTCATTGTTTTCGTCCAGATCTCAGTCTGTGCTTGCGCTGTGGATCTTGGGGGTTTAGACCACTTTGGGTCGAAGGATTTTCCTTGCCAGATAAAATTCATATGGAAACTACTATAGTATATTGGGGTTATATTGGGATAATGGAAAAGAAAATGGAAACTACTATAGTATATTATAGATGTTTGTTTTCTTTAATCTGTGGAGAATTGTCGAGATCAAAGTCGCTCCAGTAGTTGGCACCCTAGGGATCCAAACAGCCAAATGCAGGTAATACTTACAGACAGTAAAGCCAATGTAGGCACCGCTTGTATACATGGATCCGTGGTAGGCCAGATGCTGAAGGGTCTTGTCGGGACAGATCTGCATTCTGGCTGTGTCCGATCCTGGATCCAAAATGGTCCAAGGATTTGGGTCAAGTCTTCGGAATATCTGCCAGATCATGCTTGCTTATATAAGAAAAACCCCTAAACCCTTAACCAGCTAGCAATTCAGACGTACTCCCAGCATCATGGATGGGATTCCGGATTTAGGTTTAGGGAAACCCCTAGACCCTTCTCCCGATTCAACCTACACTTGAAAAAGGCCGAAAAAAGAAGCCTCAAAACTGGCAACCCGAAGCCTGAAGCCCAAACCCCGAAGCTTAATTCTTCGCCGGCCCGGGCAGCATATGCACACAAATGGCTGCAGGACCCAACAGAGACCTCAAGCTCAAAGCCCTCAACCCGAAACCGTAAACTCAACCCTGAACCCAGCCCTGCAACAAGCAAGGGGTAAGGGTTCAAGGGTTCAGGGGGTCCCAAGATTAGGGTTAACAAAACATTGGGGTAATGGAAAAGAAAATGGAAGCGACTACTCAGAGTTTAGGGTTTTTTGGTAACCACAACCATTAGTCAGGATCCTACAGAATTATCGTTGCATGATGATTGTGCGGCCTTCTTTTTTGGGGTTAGCAAAATTGCCGCATTATACTAGGAGCCCATAGTTCCAGCCGATAATAGCCTCAATCCTGAACCTTTTTTTGCAACAAGTTTGCTCTGAGTGATCTTATCTACTTGATCGAAAACTAATTCTACTCATATTTCCTCAAGTGGCAGGATCGTAGTAAAACCCGAAAGATTTTAAAAGCAACGAATTCAGAGGTAACGCAATGAAAAGCCTGGGCACTACGCCAAAAAATGCGTGATGCTTTAAAATCCCAATGTCGGGAGTGGGTGGGTCTATGTTGGCTGGTGGGTTTAGGGTTTAGGGTTCAGGATTTTGCAATGGCATCGTTCAGGGATCCGTACCAGTGGCCAGCTGGGACAACTTCGGCACCCATTGCAGGCGTACGAACCCCCTTGAAAACCCACCCGCCTCAAAAACATATTTTCCCAAATATCATAACGCACCACAAGGGGAATGTTTAGTATTCGGGGGGTGGGGAGGTTCAACAGTAGGGATGGAGGCTTTAATAAAATCATTTTCATCTCAAAACAGAAGGTTTGTTCAAACATGTGTTCTTTGCTCGATCTGGTGCCGGGAACTGTTAACAAACTCTTTTTAAACTGCTCGGGTGGGGGTCTCAAGTTCGCTGGTAACGAACTCTAAACGCTAAACCCTAAACCCCAAACCCTAAACTCTGAACTTAGAAAAAAAAACCGAACCCCAACTCATAAACTCTAAATCATTAGGGGGGTTTGGACTTAGCAAAAATTTCTTTCATATTCACAAACAGCCTTTTGTCCCTGCAGGTCCTTTCGCTCCAGCAAAGCTGCAGCCCTTTGTCTTCAACTGGACTTTTAGGGTTAAGGGTTTTGGGTTTAAGTTACCCTAAACCCCCTAAACCCTAAAACCCCTAAGCTCTAAACCCAAAACCGCCTAGGTTAAAGGTTATGGGCTGTGGATGGGCTTATAGTCTCCTAGAGCCCCAGCAATAACACCCCAACCCCCTACCACCCACCCACAGTCCGCTGAAAACAGATATTCCCAAAATAGCTCTAGACATCGCACTATACAAGGGGGATTTGCATGATGAGGGGCTTAGGGGGTTCATTAGCTAGTTGGGGAGGGGATTATAGGGCCCTCATGTGCAGGTTTTTTTTTTATAGATGCAGAATATGTTTGTTGAACATGTACACATATCTATATGATCTACGCCTGTAATGCGTGGATGCACACACATATGTATATGTATGCATGTATATTATAGTTATATTTATTCACAACGTGAGCGTAACTCGCTGCATGCCACAACTTGTCATTGGCGCAAGGCGCAGTGTAAAAGGCAGATATTTGGTCTATTCGGGAAGCTTTCATATTGCAATTGATGTGGTTGTTGCTACGTAATTTAATCTGAGTTACCATGGTACGGATACATAGGTGACAACATGTTTTGCATGCTGTTGCATCTTATTGAACTCCTTATCCTCAGCAGCAACATGTCTGTTGGGATCCATGCGGGTTGCTTCTATGTCCTAAAGGTCCGGTTTTCCAGAAGGAGCAGTAATAGATTAGGACGTATAAAGTTCGTCGCAGAATCCTGAAAAGGCAGTGGCAACATTGTGTTCTTGTGTTCGGAAGTGGGCTATACAAGCTGAGGTTTTCCCAGGCCTTGACTGTTGGATTTTGTGGTTTGAGTCTGAGCTTTGTTTTTTACAGGTCAATGTTAGAAATCGGAGGTGTCATGGGAGTTTGCGCAGGCTTCAATCCAGGTTGTACTAAAATGAAGCCCTGGCTCCTGAGCAGGTGTGCCAACAAAGGCACGTGGAAGATCCCAACAGAAATGGAAGCAGAACACATGCTGTTGATACCAAAAATCTTGCATGGCCTTCGTGTACCAGAACGCCAAAATTGCAAGGCATAAGGTGCTTTCAGTTTAGGGTTTAGGGGCAAGATCGCTCGTAATAACCGCATGTAATCGACTTAGGCGGCGACCCGAACAAAGCAGATTGGTGTTGACATTGTTTGGCCAGCCTAAGGCCTAAGGACGACCTTTAGACAACGTCAGATGATTTTGAAACCCTACATGCGGGTTTCCCAAAATTAGGGGTCCCATTTTGGGGGTCCCCATACTAGGGATCATAGTATATTAGGGTCTACATTGGGATGCCCTGTTTATGGAGAGACTCCAACAAGTGCGCAAAAGGCTGTGTGGACTTCGTCCAAATTTTTGACGAGCGCAACGCTGACTGCTCGGACTATGCACTCCTGTTGTCAGGGCCTCAGAAGATAGCCTTACGGTAATTTGACATGGCTTCGTGTTTGTGAGTAGTTGGCGCTCTTACTTCAGACTGTAAGTATTGAATCCTCCGTCCCGACTTACCTTCAACAAGTATCTCGCCAGTCCCCTGCATACACTTTCCATACAGGTTTATAAAAATACCTATATGCATATATATATACACATGTTTTGTGTAGATATATAATGGACAAAAGCAAGTATTCGTAGTCGTTCCGCAGTCAGTCAAGTTCCCACATGCGTGAAGGACTGGGCTGCCAGCACACATGACCGACGAGGCAGTCACGCCGTTGCGGGTTATAAAGGTTATATGAGCTATAGTCTCAACATGTCTCAACTCCTTCAAGGCGGTTATATAGGGCATTAGGGACTCCTTTAGGGGTTATGGAGGGGGATACTAGGAGGTTAGACTAATTACATGCGGGCAGAAGTATGTATAAGCAAGTATGTATAAGTAGGTGAGAAGCCTACATGTAAGCCCCTAACTATCCTATGTGAGTCAATTCAGGTATGTGAGGGATTATATCATCAAATTGAAGTAGCTACTGGGTCCCATGATCTTCCCAATTTTTTTTAAATGTATCCAGCCTTGGTTAACAGCACCCAGAATCCCGGTGGGATAAGAAAATCTCTATGGAACCTCTTGATGGGAACCTGAGCATCTCTTTGAAAGATCTATGTACCCTTCAGGGAGTCAGGGCCTTCTCCGAAGTTTAGGCGCACTATAGCTTGAATAACTGCCAATATTATGGCCTTAGGGTTTAGGGTTCAGGGTTTTAGGGTTTAGGGTTCAGGGTTTTTAGGGTTTTGGGGTTCAGGGTTCATATTCTTACACAACGATACAGAATCGCATGCCCACAGACCCCATTCAAAACTATTGAGGTCTCTGCAGTATCTTCGGCTTCTCTTGACCAACATTTAAGCTGGGTACTGGAAAATTGTACGCGGTGCTTTTAGGGGGTTTACAGGGGTTATATGGGGGTTTTGGGGGGTATGTAGGCTTGAATAAATGCGAAAAATCCTTTGTCCCTAATATTGCAGGGCTTCCCCCCTAAGGTAAAATATTCCCGCCCGTATTTAATATAGGGGGGTATTTATCGTATGACCCGAACATTAGCGGGGGGGTAGTTACAATCTTTTTAAAATCGTACAAAATTCGATTAAACCTAGTGACGGGCCTTATTAGGGATGATTTCAAATTAAAGCCTTATCAGTGGATATTTCAAACTGGAGCCTTGTTAGGGACTATTCCAAATTAGGGCCTTGTTAGGAACTATCGGAAATTAGGGCCTTACTAGGGACTATTTCGTTCGGGACTATTTCAAATTAGGGCCTTGTTACGAACTATCGGAAGTTAGGGCCTTATCACAGAGTATTTCAGTGTTTCAAATTAGGGCCTTATTAGGGACTATTTCAAGATAGAGCCCTATCAGGGACCATTTCAAGTTAAGGCCTTAGTAAGGATTATTCCAAATTAGGGCCTTGGAATCTGGTTCTGGAATTCTTTTATATAAGTTCCTGTATAAAAACCATTCACAAACAATCAGAATCTACGAAGTCAAGGAGACTCCTAATCCTTACAGTAAGACTCGCGTTATATTCCCCCCCAATTCAGAGGATCCGAGCCGCAATTAAGTTTAGTCTTGGCCCTTTTGAAAACAGTCTTGGGGGCAGATTTCAGGATTTGGAATTTGGCGAACCCGTATGTAACATTAGGGAGGGGGGTTTAATTATAGGTGGAAGGGAGCGAATGAACATGGAAGATGCGATGGAAGCTAGGATCGCATGGTAGGTGTCAAGGGTTATGTTTTCAAGAACCCTGCAGAAATAGCAGTATCGTTCACGTATAATCCTGACCTAGCTGTAGTACATATGCCCCCCACACCCTCTGTCAATTGTGTAAGTCCACCTCACTACGTGAGCGCCTTTTTGTGAAGTATTGTGTTGTGGTACGTGATCAGAGCCTTTAATTTTGGCAATGGCCCACGTAATCTCTAAACACTAAACACTAGTGATTTGGCAGCAAAGAGTTTCGGATAAGCCTGAGTATCCTTCGAAAGTGACCCGCAAGTGCACCTAGGCCCCCATGCGTGACCGCCACAACAAGATCCGAATCCTAAATCCTAAACCCACAACTGGATCCGCTGGATCATCCCGTGTCTTGTCAAATTAAAAGAGAGCTTCACGATCCCCTTCCCCTCAAATTCTAGTGAGCTTCACGATCCCCTTCCCCTCAAATTCTAGTGAGCCCCCCCTCGCTTTGAAATAAATACTCCCCAACATAAAAACCCGTACCCTTATACAACGGGGAGATTGGTTCACTCTTAGCAGGGTGGGGAGATTCATTAGTACGGGGAGAGAAGTAGTTGGCAGGTAACAATTTAGGGTTTAGGGTTTTTTCCTGGGAGTCTCTGGAAAATTGCGTGTCTAGAAACCCGAAGCAGGACGAGCTGAAAAAGGCTCTCCAGAAAGTGCTCGATCACAAGAAGCTGGGAAAGCCAAACTGTGTGCATGGAGTCAGCAACGCGGCAGGCAGATTCCAGGAAGCACAGCTGGGGGTTTCCCAAAACTAGGGGTATAGGCTTTATGGTTTAGGGTTTAGGGTTTCGGGGTCCCCATAACAAGGATCAAAGACGATAAAAGTATTTTTGGGGACACCTGTTTGTGGATACAGAATACTAGTAACCCCTGGACCTTCAAATAGGCCAAAGTAGGTACAGCACTACTTATAGATTTCAGAGCCCAGAAGTAGGCATTATTTATAGACGTCGAGCCTTCGAGTTAGGGAAGACGGGGTTCGGGCGTAGCGTGTGAAGTTCGGTGTAGGTAAACCCTATAAGGTTTAGTAGGGTTGAGGGGTGAAGACTCACGCGTCCAGTAGGTTGTCTTTCACCCCTCCCCACCAACTGACATGGAACCTCATAGTTATAGCCTCCCTTTCAAGGGACAGTAGTCTACAAGTTACTTTTTTCAGGTTCCATGTTAGATGGGGGAATGTAACTACTATGGTATTTGAAACGCAATTCATAAAGGCCAAACGGTGAGCCTTTGAAAAGCCCGCAGCTTCTCGACACAAGGAATTCCTAAACCTGTCTTGGAGGGTCAGAGGTTTCGAGCTTATAGGGGTTTTGGGAAGTAGGTCAGTCACGAGTATCACTCTGGTTATTACATAGCCTGTAGGGGTGTTAAGTACACTTGCCAAGCCCCCCCCAAGCCTGAAACCTTAGATAACATTGTAGATGTTGACCCTAAACCTTAATATACCTACCATAGTGCTCTGTGGTGCTCATTACTGGTTGGGGCATTGGCCAAAATTGTACATTCCATCTTTCCCATTCCTTGCCAAGCAAAGTGCATGGCCTGGCTTGTTAGAGTTTAGGGTTTAGGGTCTAGGGCTATACCACCCACAACAGTCAGGTTTTTGGTCCAGTGAGGGCTTCCCATCTCTATGACTCTCAGGGTGTCCTGAGAAACTGAACCCGGGGCAGAATCCTACAGAGATAGGCTGTGTACAGTATAGATATGGACATTGGAACGCATGAAACATCACCTGCATCTTGTAGTTTCTCCAAATCAGAAGCCGGGCGCAGCACCCAATTGACGAACAGGAGGTTGCCTAAATCCCCAAACCCTAAACCGTGTATAGTTCCCATTAAGTAGATAGAATATGGGGTCTATGGGGATCTTATTAGAATATGCCCAAATTAAGCCATATTCTATCTACTTAAGGGGGGGGACTATAAGCCCTAATAAGACCTATACTTTCCCAAGCTTCCATTTCATTATCCATTTTCTTTTCCATCTGATTCTGCATTATTGGGGTAATATCCCTAAACCCTAAATCCTAGACCCTAAACCCTAAACCCAAACCCTAATCCCTAAACCCTGAACCCTTTTTTCCCTAAGCCCTAAACCCTAAACCCTAAACCACTGTAAAGGCTCAGGGTTGGTGTTTCGTGGGATTGTGGATGGATTCGGGGACTCGGAGGTGTTACGTAGTGATGCCATCGGATTTTGGGCCGGGAGGTTGATGTTGATAAGGATTCCTAACAACCCAAAACCCTTATATAGCCCCCTTAAGTAGATAGAACATGGCTCTTGGTTCAATTATAATAAGATCCCTACATACCCCATATTCTATCTACTAACGGGGACTATAACCCAATAACTGTTAATAGGGATCTGCGACCATCCCTACGAAGGTTGACTTTTTGCGATGGGCTTCCTGCGTATGATAATCGACATATTAGCTACAGCCTAAACGCCTTACAGGAGGTTATATAGGGGATTCTATCCGGGAACTACTACAGGGATTACTAAGGTGGATACTAGGAGTTTAGATTATAGCTCATATTTTGGAAGCGAAACACACTTACGGTCCCCCAAGCTAACGCGGAAACACCTATAGGCCGTCTTTACAAGGGAACGTGCGTAGGGCCTCTCTTGAGGGTTGTGTCCTCGTTTTAAACCCTAAACCCTAAACCCAGCAGCTCAGGTATTGCCTATGATTACTCAGCATCTTGGCTACCAAAAGGTTCTGGTGTCTCTGTGTTGAGCGAGGTTGGGCCTGAAGAAAGGAAGCATAGTTTCAGTACATCGAAATTACTTGGCACTCCATTTACCTACAGCTTAGTGGTAATTACCCTTGTAAATACCAAGTATAATGGAATACGTGAAGCAGTCATCCTTCTTATCCCAGGCATCAAGCCAGGTAGATTCCTGCGTTGGTGTCGCTAATCTAAGCCTAGAAGTATGGGCCCCTAATATGGGCCCTTAGGCCCTTTTAGGGGGATTCTAAGGGCCCTTAAAGGGTACATCTAGGGGATATAGTGTGAGTATATAAGGATCCCAGGGTCAAGGGCCCATACTAGGGGTCCACCTTAGAGCTAAGCTGTAACCTTGGCGAGCTTGTTTGGCCTAATTGCTTGGAGGGTCAGGGGGGTTTCCAGTTGTCCCTTACTATTGGCCTTCCTGTTAATTCCGCCTAACCCTCGAAGTAAGATGTTCTGAGTTAGGTCTGCCCACTCGTGGTGTGATCAACAGACGCTCGAGGGACCCCATTATCATCCTTTACTTGCCAATTTCTTGTGTGGTCATGATTAATGATTGCGGGGTCCTTGCTAGGCAAAATCGGAGTTGATCTGTGCGTGTTTGGCCTGGTGCGTGTTGATGGGCCCTTGAGACCCAAGTTGCCGCACATGTCTTTATTGGGAGGAGAATATCTGGGATTCTGACAGCGCAATATTATGGGACAACCATCGGGAATATACTTATCTTATTCACTGGCAATGTTAGCAACAGCAACTACCATGTAGTCTGTGAAGTCGAAGGCCTTGCAAACTTGCAGGCCCCACATATCCTTGCGTTGCCCCAAAATCAGGCCTTTAGCCGGCAGAACAAACATCTTTGTGACCCACGACTCGCGTCCATGGTGACGCGTTTCAAAGTGTGTTTCCCACATGGAAATCTGAAGCGTGGCCCCAAAGCGTCAGTTGCATTATGAGTTATAGATACCCAAGCCCTGTATGCTATACCCAAATCCAAAGCCCGTGCTAGCGTTTCGGTTGCATGCAGCTCTCAGGATTTGCGCCAGGAGGTGGAGACAATGCTCTCCAATATCACAAAAGAAAGAGCGCTTGCCTTACTTCTCGTGTTGGTGTTCTTGTCGTTTAGCTCTTGCAAGCTAGGCAGGAAAGTGCAAATGACAAGCAGGTTGTAGCCTGCAGACCCTGGGTAGAATTCTTATTAAGTAAGCTAGTGTTCGTAATATACTTGCCTAGCTGCAAAACTACGCAGCAGCTGCCTTGTTGGACAGCCTGGGCTGTTCGCGGTTTTGGACATTCCAGGAAAGTAGGAAGGTAGAAGCCGAAGATTGAACAGGGTTATTCCTTCATGACCCTTACACGGGCACAGTCAAAGGTACCCCTGAACCCTAATCCGGGTACTTAGGCCCCTACAAGCAATCGCGTGCCTTGGTAATGGCCGTTAATCCTCTCCCCCTTACATATTGAACACCCACACCCCCCCCCCCCTCCCCAACATGAAACGCTCCCAAAATGTTATAACATACCTAATAATGGGAGTATTTAATATTAGGGGCAGGGGATGACTAATGATTACCGATAGCCGCGCCAAGCTCGCCTCAATCATCTTGGTATAGGGTTGAGGTTTAGGGTTGGGGGTTTAGGGTTTAAGGCCTGATTACTGGTCATATTTCCTAGAGGGAAGTCGAAGATAAGATGGAAGCTTGGTTTGTAGAGCTTGAGCGCAGGGGCGTCGTTAAGGGCTTTTTGTTTATCTATATAAGGATAATTAGGTGGCAGATTGGGTAACTATTCCTAACTTGACCAGTGCATTGATGAAGTTCATTGCGAACTTAAGGTCCCAACAGTTACAATGTAGGGGTTGTTTCTCCATTTTCAGAGGGCATACCTGTGGAACAAGGCTCCGATTCTCAAGGCGAGGAGCTATGTTCGTTTACCTACTTATTGGCGCTCAGTGTGAGTGGGCAAATAATTTTGCTTACATCCTAAATCCTAAGCACAATATACATATATGTATATACACATTATGCAAATATAAACACACACAATCATATATACGTACATTGATATATATATAGATATGTATCATATCTCCATATTCCCTACCGACAACCAGTAAGTCTGTCAGCTGAGGAGATGGAGCTGCAAAGTGCAGTGACTCTGTCAGATCCTTGTCTCCTTGTCAGAGAGGAATTAGGGGGCTCGTGGAAAAGCCTGAGTTTTTTGGTTCGTGGGTTAGGGTTTAGACTTTGAAGTGGTACTGGGGGTCGAGCTTTCAGGTGCAGGGGTGTTGTCGGAGTATTCAGGCGGCATGTGTCGCCATTTTACATTTGTAATGTCTGAGCCACGGAGCTATGTCGTATATGCTCAGGACCCAAAAGCATCTACATGGGAACCCCCTAAACCCTGAACCTTCAACCCTAACCCCCTTTGCGGGAGAGCATCTTGGGGCTTGCCTGAAACGAATCCCAGGATTCCGTTGATGACCGGGATGAGGCTTGCGGTCCTTCCCTTCACTCAACGGCAAGGGCTTTTCCGGACCATCTTATGCAGTTCCTTTTGGGCAGTATATAGTAGTCCATTCCAAAAACACCATAACACACCGCAAAAGGAGCTACAGGTTTCCCTAGGGATCCTCATAGACGTAGTTTTTTTGTAGATGTTGATGCCCAAACTGGGGGTTACTTCCATATATGGATCCCTAGGGTTTCGTTGTAGTTCATGAGCCAATTAGGGATGTAGACATTTGGGGTTAGCGACTTAGAGTCCCGAGATTAGGGGATTCAGAATTTAGGGATTAATCATGTGCTCAGGGATACGGCTTAGTAGGGAAAGGGGGATCCATGCTATAGACTACTATTAAATTGTGGGGGGCCCGCTCTGAGGGATGTAGAGGGTCAGGGGGACTTCATTAGTCTCTAGAAGAAGTCAGGTAGTAGCCCCAGGTATGCCCGTTATACATCTACTTATGAAGTCTTCCTGGCCCAAAATGTATGCCAGCGCGCGAATGCCCCCCAAGCCTTCCTGCCTGGCAACCTGTGCTATTATTTCCATTTCTAGTAGTATTACTAGTACTATTACTATAACTATTATTATTACTATTACTATTACTATTCCTGCCAATAAGTTTCAGCCTATGAAGTCTAAACATAGCTGTAGCTTGAGCTATCCCATCCGTTGTTAACCTAATTGTTTGCTCCGTAAAATGTATGCTCCGTTTAATGCCGTAGAGTGAGAATACAAACATACACGCATAGGTGCATTCATGTATGTGTTTATGTGTTTGCCCAGTTGCTTCTCTGGACCTCTATAGCGTATCCGGCACGATTGTTCTTCCTCAGCACTCAACAGCTCGAAGGCTTGAACGAAACCCATTGACCAATCCTCGCATTATCAAGTATGTTTGTGGAGTTTAGGGCCAGGTATCCTCAACTGAAGCTTCCGAAGTACGTAGGATAAAAACCTATTGATACTCCCTTTCGGTTAATTTGGAGGCCCTTGCCTAATTTTTAAGGTCCAGGCCAACACTTTTTAGCGCACGCTGGATGAGGGGCTTCTGCAAGGAATTCTTGAACAAGGACCATTTCCTCAAAAAGGGTACCTTACTTAGGGGAGGGCGCTAAACCCCAAAACCACATTGCCAGAATTTCCCTTCGAGCTCGAAATCCCAAAACCCTCAGCCTGCGGGACCTATATGAGCTACAGTCTAACAAGCTCCTTTTGATCCCTCTTACTAGCCCCTATAATAATACCCTACATAATCACCTATATAGCCCCTGTAAGGAGTTTCGACTGAAGCTCAGATAGGGTTCGGGACGAAATCTGGCGCAGTTTGGCCGTGAGCCTTTCGCTTGACAGGCTCAGGTACCTACTTCAATCCCAGATAGAGGTTTCCCATAAGGTAGAGCTCCCTCCTTACGATGTGGATTCGAATAGGTCACGGCCACCCAATTCTGGAAAGCCCTACCTAAACCTCAAAAGTATGTAAAATAATAGCCCTAAACCCATAATAACAGCCATAAGGGCCATTATTTTACATACTTTTGGGGTCCAGGTAAGAAGTAAACCCTAAACCCAGGATCATCCTCAGATGTCTTTGTTCAGGCTATGCACGAAAGCGAACATCGTGCCATCCTGCGGCAGGACAGGCGGCAGGTTTTGAAGGTTGGTGGCTTATAGATTTCGTGTGTTGAAATAGTGTATTACAGGGTTTGTAGGGTTTACATGAATTATGACATTTGCATACAGGGTTTGGGGTTGGGATGATATGTCCCAAAAAATCAGAACAAGGAAGAAAAGCCTTGGAGCCAAGGTTTCAGCTTGGGGTCAGGTAGGTAGTCCAGGAGAGGTCAGGTGCATGTATAGTACTTCAAAGGGGAGGTACATGGCACCTAAACCCTAAACCCCGAAACATGGGTGTTCCAGGGGTAGGATCTGTGCCTTCATTCCAAGAGTCAGAGAGCTCCGTGTGGCGCAACTGCGGAGCACTTAGAAGGCAAACCCTAAGCCCAAAAGTAGAAACCCTAAACAACCCATTGCAAGGACAACCAGAAATGAGCCAAAGAATTGAGAAGTCCACCTGTCCTTGGGTACAGGGGCTATGCCACGAGCTTCTTATTTGCCAAGTCCTTGGGCTATGTTTTTGGCCAGCACTCCCCCGCCTGAGCCCCAAGCAATAAGGTTCTCTTTCATGGGAAGTTGCCCGAGATTGGACACGGACTGCATGGGAGACGCAGAGAGCCGATTCCCTGTTACAGCGCTTGTAGCGTGTAAAAGTCTCTTTGAAAAACGTTTGTATTCATTCAGATTCACCCCCACATGTTATGCCTCCTTGCAAGGGTTTAGGGTGTGAAAGATGCCAGGATCCGTGTTTAGCTACCCATGACCTGTTTACAAGCAGAAGTTTAACAGCCCTACCCAATGGGCCCATGTAGGTATATAGTATATACTTTGTAGACCAAAGGGGCTGCAATGAGATTATTTTGAGGCACAAGTAAATATTGCATGCGTATGTGTATTCACAGATCATACATATAGTGACGAGGAGCATTGCCCTAGGTATGTCAGAGATTGCGGAGGCATGCTCTAGGCCCTAGGCCTGTGGTGCGGGTTCATATGGGGAGACGGTCCAACCCTGAGCCGTAAACCTCCCCAAAACCCTAAACCCCAACCTACCTCAAGCACTAGAAATAAAACCCTAAACCCTACACCCTGAACCTTAAGCCCTAAATCTCAAACCCTAAACCTTGAACCCCATGCACAAAGCAGGCGAAAAAGCCCGTGGGGTTTTAAAAAGATCCTTGAACCCTGAACCCTGTAGGCCCCAAAGTTGTCCTGTGCCAGGACAAGGAGACAGTCCGCAACTGGTTCCGACAAGGGTGATTTGGCATGGAATGTAGACGCGGTTGAGGGTTCAGGGTTTCAAAGGTCCATGTACCCAATAGTTGGGCACTTGGGGTTTTTGTGCTACTGCAGCATTTGCAGTACAGATTTTGGGCAGGTGTATGATTGATCGGTACTTGGACCTTTTGGGTATGAATTTGTCTACACCTGTAGCAGCAGTACTGGTTCAGCATGGGGTTCCTGTATCCCCCCTACCCCACAGGGTTTGAGGTGCCGGGGGGGTGCTGGGGGGGTGGTCATTTGGGGGTTTAGGGTTTAGGGGGTAGAAAATCTTCCCATGACTTTCTTCAGAGAGCTGTACTTCCTGGCGGGTATCATCGCATTTAGTCCCAGAGTATGACGCCAATTCTAGAATAACCGATAAAAAGCAGGGTTCAGAATAGTTCCGTGTATATACGAGACGTTTGGTTGAGTCGGAGCCTTCGTTCGGACAACTTAGGGGCCTGGTCACCAACATCTTTGTCCGTAGACTCCCTATATGTCTATCCTGTATACAGGGTACCTCAAACGGACTTCAAATAAAAGTTGCAAATCTTTACTTAGGCTTCCAGTTTTGTGCCGCGGCATGGGGGATTGGGGGACGTAGGGTTTAAGGTTTAGGGATTCAGAACTTAGGGTTCTGGGTTTAGGGTCTTAACGTGTAGGGTTGGAGTATATCAGCTTCGAAGGACTCAAGAGGATCCTACTTCGAGGTCAGCCGGACTTCGTAAGTATGCCATAAGCCATGTCATGATTCCAGCTATCAGTTATCCACATGTTCAATCAATTTTTCCGTCCGCCTGATCCTCCAAGTAGTAACTTGGCATTTTCACACCAGTCAGGCAGCAGAAGTGATTTGGCTCCCGCCCTGGGTGGCAGCATCTGTTTGTTAAAGGTCCACTTGATGAAGCACCCGCTTGCATGTTCCCACTTTGTTGCCCACCTGCAACTACTAGCCAGGAGGAAAAGCCTTCTCTCCTAATTTTGATACGGGGCCGTGTGCCAGAGACTTCCTAGCCAATCAGCATGTCATTTCTCTTCTGTTGAAATGGCCATAGTTGGTTCCGCAATTTACCTAGAGTATGCTAGACCTTTGAAAAAGATAAAGATGCAAAAATATCAGATACACAACGCTTTTGGGGGGTACATGGCTTACTTTAGAAGAGATCGGCAACTCAAGAGACTATATCAATGCGGGCCGGCTGAGGCTCATGAAGTCCACCGGGCGGGCCTTCGTCATCTTCCATGATGGGCAGCTGCTTGCTTCATGATTAGGGTTCAGGGTTTGGGGACACAGGTTGTGCGATGTTTGCATGCAGAAGCTGTGTTGTCGTGCCTGCATGGGCCTGTCTCTGTGTGTACATAGATGTTTTTAACCCTAAGCCCTAAACCTTAGCATAATCTTGGCAAGGTGTACCCCGATCATCTCCACATACTCCGCACATGCATCTCGGGTTTCAGGATCCGCCTTTGTTTCAGAGGTTTAGCGTTCTGGGTTTTTCGGGAAACCCCGAGGAACGTCTCGGGTTGATTCACAAGGCCACGCTGGGAGGGCATTTGGGGTTGTCTAGGTGCGTGTCTGTTCATGTGAAAAACATACCTAGAAAGCGTTCTGTGCCAGTTTTGCAAACATGAATCTGGCCGTAAACACTGAATGGAAACTGAAAACTAGGCGTTTGCCCAAGTGTATGTCTAGGTCCCTTTTGGGAGTCCCTATAACTTGCAGCTTTGGTTTTTATTAAGTTTTACGGCCCGTGTACAGGGAACCCCCAAGTCAGACAACATTCAGTATGAAAGCGCACCCAGACGCTGGAGCCCTCCCACTTGTACCATAGCTTCCCCAATGTAGTAATGAGGCATTTCGGGAGGTTCTTTTTTTGGTTCTGTATGGCGAGTCTGATCCTAAATCCTACTCTAGCTAAAGTGGCCATGCAAGTGGCTGAATTCCTTGACCCCAAAACTCATCGCCCTACCCAGATCGCGCGATTTGGTGAGAGATACATTTCGCCTCTTGGCTTAGATGGAGGAAACTTGGGGGTCCTCCGCAAGCCGTTATCAATATCCAGTAAGAAGTTATACACTGTTTCTACCATACTTAGACTGACATTACGTGTGTATATCTCTATTTATACATATATACACATACATGCACGGTTCTGACATATGTACGTAGATCGTAGTAGGAGGAGTATAGTGTATTTGTACACATGTGAGCGAGCCAATGTATATCTGTATATAGATATGTGGCTGCTTATGTGTAGGAATCATGTGATGCAGGCTCTCTTCTACCTGTAGGGTGTATAACTGCCATTTGTTTTGCCAATTCCTTCACGGAAAACACATGTGGATGATCTCGCTTTTGACATTTCTCTTGTTCAAAGTGTGCTATGTGGGGTTCCACATTAGTTCTGGGAGGGGTAGGATTTACTTGATAAGGGGGTTTTGGTAACTCCAACACCTAAAACGAGGACCCTCTTAGACTCATATGATAGAAATAGGGTACCCATTTGGGACCCTAAACCCTAAACCCCTGGGCTACCAAAATCCTCTCATTACTGCCTCGCCTTTTTTTTTTTGTTTTTTTGTTTGGGGCTTTGCCTCGAGAAAATCTCAAGGAGGGGGTTTAGGGCTAATGCAAGCCCTGGACAGCTGTTTTTCATTTTTGGTACTACAGCCCAGTATGGTACATAACGCAAAAAGTGTCAATAGCATCCCAATGAGCAACGAAAAGAAGCCCATAGCTTCGGTCCGATCTTGCTGCAAGCCTAGCTTGTATCATCGGTATGCTAGGTAAGGAACACCCCAGGTTATATCCTCTAGGCCCTTTTAACTACCGTTCCAGATCACACTTGGGCTTCGTGGTGCACCTGTTGAGTATGTGAGCAAAGCTAGGCAAAGACGAGAAGTTGCTCTCCACATCGCCTTTTCCTGATGCTGACGCTCGGCTTGGGTTGGGCACAGCCCGTCAGCGGGCACTTGGATGGTCTGGGGGACCGAATAAGTGGATTGAATATGGGTGTGTTTGGGGCTTTTTTATGGCTTATAGGGGATATGGGTTACAAGTATACTTACTTAGTCCGCCTGACCCATTAAGTACTGTTGATGCGGGGCATCCTGCACCACTCTTTGTTCCTTCTATCCTATGCATTACAGACACTGCTTCGGATTTAGGATTTTGGGTGACAGAAGTGAAGGTCCCTAGTGTGCAAGGTTTATTCCCTCAGTAATGTTTAGACTTCCTGGCATTTTTTACTTCATGCAGCACCTGAAAAGGATGAGCCGAATAAAGTTTTATATGCCACAAGGAACGAAATCCATAAGCTTCATACCTCATAAGAACCGAACTTTCGCACCGAAGACCTGCATAAACGCAAGTCTTCCTGTCAAGTCAAAAGACTGGAGCTGTTTGCTTCAATTGCCAAGGAGTTCGAAGATGTCGACTTTGACCCAGTTTCCGTGTTTTGGGAGAATCAGGCACCGTTGCCTCCGGACCCCTGTCTAGGGTCACGGCTGATGAAGATAGGTAGCAGACCCCCAACCCTATTCGAAGTTCTTAGATTGAGGTTACTTCAAGTTGCACTTAAGAAGCTACATCCCTCTGAGCAGCAGGAGGCCACTATTGTGGCCATGGGCTCTTGGTGAGGCTACTCGATTAATACCTTTGAGCTCCAGACTCCAGACAGAGTCCTCATTGCGCTTTACAGACGTTCATGAGGCTGACTGTTCCTTATGTTAGGGTCTGCATTTCATGGGAATAAGGGGACCTATGACCTGGGACGTCCCAAGCATTCTTACATCAACAATAAAAGCCCTGCATTTCAAGCAGCGTGGTACTTCAGCCCCCCCCTAAACAACGTGAAATCCCATGTCGGCCCCATAGCCTTTCTAGCCCCCTTGTTGCGATTCCAGGTCAGCTGTGGAAGGGTAGACATTTGAGCTAAAGTTTAAACTCCTTTAGAACGGGTTATACAGAGGATTATGCAGGGGAGCTTTACCGGGCTTATTAAGGAGGATACAAGCCGTTTAGACTACCTGGACCCTGAAAGTATGTAGGATAATTGTCTTTTGGGCTGTTTTTGGGGATTTTGGGCTATGATTTTAGCTGCTTTTGGGGTCCAGGTATAGCTCTTTTAAACAGTTTTTGCGGGGAAGTCTGTGAAGCAGCCTGGGCAATTTGCCAGGGCCATTCATGCGGTTAACAGTTTAGGGTTGAGGGTTTAGAGAAAGCAACAATGTTTTTGAGAACAGGTTGGGGTTAGAAGGGATGATATGGGAGGTTGTTGTGTTAACGGTTGAGGGTTTGGGGGAAGCAAAAGTTTTCTTCAGAACAGTAGGGGTCAGAAGGGATTCTATGGGAAATTTTTGGGAAGTAGTGATGAAACATATCTTAGGTTTTGACAGATTCCCAAGCGGAACTGTTGATCTGCAATGCGGCGGCATATTTCTCCTTGGATTGTCAACGAGCAGGTAGATGCGTCAGGCAAAACACTGCCATCAACAGTATTACCCGTTTGCACGGTGGAGTTCAAGATTGACATGTTCTGCAAAGGCGTCGAGCCATGCCAGGCTGCAAGACAAGCCTGAAAGGCCTCCGCGAACCATACCTCCAAAAGGCCTTGAAGCAGTGGACAGTAATACACTTCTCTGAATCGGGAATTCTAGCAAACAGGGGAACATGCATTTTGGGGAACAGGGATTTTGAACAACTACCCAGTTTTATGATTCCCAAAAACTTCCAACCTGGTTCCCTCAACCTTGAAGTAGGCGAAGATGGCAAAGATTCCGAAGACCAGAGATGGGGTCTTCCACAAGAAGTCCTAAACCCTTAACTTAAACACTAAACCCTGCTTAAACCCTAAACTTAAACCCTAAACCCTCTTTCTACCTCCATACCTTCCTGAATCCCCCACCCCCAACCAATAGAATCCTTCTGCCTCCAAGATCCTTGCAACTATAACCCTAATATGGCCCTAACATATTGTAATGGCTTCCATGTTCTTGTCCATTATCCCTACATAATCTATATTGACCCAATATTATCCCGAGAAATGGCATTATCCCTTTATAACCTTTATTACGCTATACCAGCCCAAGATTTTTTTTGGAATAGCCGGATAAAATGACGCAGCAGGCCAATTCCGCGCGGACAGTTCTGATCAACGCTGTGCCGGGTGCCCGACGTCTTGTGTGCAAAAGGGTTTAGGGTTTAGGGTTCGGTTATATGGGGGTTATTAAGGGTTTATATTGGGGATTAAATGGGGGTTATATGGGGATAATGGAAAGAAAATGGAAACTACTATTCAGGGTTTAGGGTTTAGGGTTTAGGTGCGAGGGCAAGCATGTTGAAACAGGGAAGCACGCTATGTAACGGCTATGCGCCTAGGTCGCAAGCGGCAGCTTGGTGTTGAGATTGACGGTTCAGCAATGGCTATACGGCTGTAGTATAGTTGAATCCGTGGGAAGCTGGCATGTCGTGTTGATGCATTCCAGATAGGAATTGACATACCCTTACAGACCACGCTCCAGCATGAGCTTGCTGGTGGTTACTGAAGCAGGGCATGGGAGACTGGATCAGAATACCAGTCCCTGTATTAACCCCTCCAAATGCCCCTACAAACCCACTAGTCATCCACCCTTCAAGCACTGCATGTAGCTCCCTCCTGCTGTCTGGATCCAGCTCACGATTCGGTCAGGGCACAAAGAAGGTTTTCCTTGGGTTGATGCAAGAATGCCGTACCTGCTGCAATGTAGCAGCGCGGCAGGAGTCAGACTGTAGTCGACATGACGACGCGCTCACGTGCATCAAAGCTGCTGCCCTATCCTGTATCCTCTAGGGAACCGTCTCGCAAGGGTTTGGAGAAAAGAGACTGCAGTTTTAGTTTTAGGCCTCGAGCCCTAAACCTTTACAACCTCAGCTCTGAGCTAACCTCCAAGCTGGAATTTGAGGTAAGTTGGCATTGATACAATGGCTGTTAGGAAGCATTTTATGGGGCCTTCAGAAGTAGGCCTTGAGCTTAACGCTTTTGCTCACCTCCAGCTGCTTCACAACGGCAAGAAAGCCGTCACCAACACGATGTAAAGTTCTGGTATAGCATACCTCAACCAGATCTTAGCAGGATGTCTGTAAGTACTTGTAGTACTCCCATGAAGCTATACTCTGATCGTAAAGTGTGAAGGGTAAAGGGCGCACAGGGGTGTGTACTAAAGGTATGTTTTGATAGACCCCAAGTTGATATCAATCAAGCGCGGCAAAACCTTGAACCCTAACATGATCCTAAACCCTAAAAAAAGCGAATTTTCCAAGACAACAGAAGTACCAAACCTACACACACCCTACACCTCAAATGATCACTGCACCCTTGAAATCACGCAGCCCGGAACCTTTTCAGACTGCATCGACTGAGGGTGGGCGCTCTGAAGGTGATACTCTTCTTTGTTTTAGCCCGGGGCCCAGCAATGGTAGTGGGTTCATAATACTAGTAGTTGTAGTAACAGTAGTAGTAGGCTTCAGGGTTTAGGGTTCAGGGTTTGTAAGCTTCGGCTTCAGGATCTAGGGCCTTTAAGACGTAGGGGTAGTGGAGAAACAAATCGAGAAGCAAATGGAAAATGAAATGGAAGGTGGGCTTATATAGCCATCGGACTTATAGCTACTCCCAAAAAGATATCTCAGGAATCTTGTGCTTTAACAACAGGTATAAGCAATTGCTAAGTCCCATCGTCCTCCATGTGGAAGCAATCGCCAGGGAAGATGCGGGCCCATCTGCAGAACTGTTACGACTAGGGCTTGATTTAGGACTCAGGATCTAGGGTTTAGGCTTCACACAGGGCTTAGGATTTAGGGTCTAGCGTGGAAGTCTTAACGCAAACCTTAGCATTTAAATGTTCTGATAGGAGCCTTAGTGTCAGGAAGTGAAACGCTGATAGCTAAACTCTTCGCAGGGTTCTTAACCTAAAGCAGAAGGGGGTGAAATGGCCATCATCCAATGCAACCATTCTTTTTGAAGCTCTTAATTTGTGATCTACCTCCAGCATAACCTAAACCCGGCACCCCTAAATCCTAAACCGCATGCCAGGGCCAGCAGGTGTGAAGCTGTCAGCACCAGTTCAGGGATACGATCTCCTTGTAACGTACCTTCTCAGTGGGTAGCCCTTAATTTTGGGGGCATTATTATCGATAAACGCACATAGATCCTCACGTAAGCCCAAGCATCATAGGAACTGGATGCCTAATACCCGTGGATTCAGTTGTTGAAGCAGGTTAGGACTTTGCGTCCTCCATGAGGCGAATGTGAAGAACTCGTACAGTTGCTGCTTTGGTATCAGTAGCGGGCGCGTTGGCCGCAGTTCTAATGTTTCTACACATTTCCAGCTCCCTGCCTAGGGGTGAACGGACTTTGGTAAGCTCTGGCCGTGGATCCAGCGAGCTGCACATCCCGCCTTCTTTCCTAAAAATCTCCACTCTTGACCTTGCAAGCCTCAGCCAAAATCCTGAAGCTTGGGCGCCATATGGCGTTTTCCCAAAATTAGAAGTCCGGTGTTGGGGGTCCTTCTACATAATGAGGATGAGAGTATGTTGGGGTCCCGCTATGTTTTATGGCAACTACCTCATGTAAAAAAAATACGCAAAGCCATCCCTTCAATGCAGCCACAGCCTCGAACTTGCTGCAGGCCAATGCGCTCATCATATTTCCGTACAATGTCTCCTGGCTAAAGGGAAGCAATTGCTTGTGACGTGGATCCAAGGTGATCATTCAATCACGCCCCCCGTCTCCAAGCAACTGTATAACCAATGATTTGAACGAAAATTTGCATGTCATACTACCCTAAGAATCCCCAACGAGGAGGCTGATAATCCTAATGTCATCCCCACATATCCCCAGGATATCGTACTTCCAGCTACTCCCAAAATTGAAGAGGACCTCGAGGGACCTTGGAATTACCAAGGGCCTCTGGAACGACTCATAGAGGGCTCGGTACTTATATATATATATATACACATATATATATATAGATATGGGGTTAGAGGATTACCTTGTTAGGGAGAATAACAGCTTTTCTAGCTTCAGGGTGTCCCACAGTTGGGGTTCAGTCCTTCTGCGCAGAGCAGCGAGCCAGCTGAAACGAAGCATACAACCAGGAACACCAAAGAGCTATCGGGGCTTTCAAGCTGAACTCTTAACTGTCTTAACATTTGCCTTGTCCTTAAAGCCTGAACCCTAAACCAAGAATTTAGGGTTTAGGGTTTAAGGTTTAGGGTTTAGGGTTTAAGGTTTAGGGTTTAGGGTTTAGGGTTTAGGGTCAATCCTTAACCCTAAACCTTAAACCAAAAAGCCTAAACCCTACATCCAAGGTTTTTGTCGTGGGCCCCTTCAACCAATCAGGTCAGATTGCAGGTGGCCCAAGTTCCCAGGCAGCAATCATTTTTAGTGGGCGGTCATGTCCAAAACAGCAGTGCTAAGGTTTAGGGTGTTAGAGTTTGAGGAACTGCTATGGCATATGTGGCATGGCTATTGTGTTGGCATCAGTGACGTGATGTTGTTGGGGCGTCCTACCATAGTTAGAAGCTTTACGCATATGCAACACAGGGAGTCTCATGAATACACCGACAAGCACGCACAATGTTGAAGGATCTGTGAGCTGACATATGTATATATATGTAGATATAGATTATGACGTGAGGGAAGTCTAGGGTTTGGGGTTTAGTAACAGCAAAGTATTCTTACAGATCTTGCCCCCTCAGGGAGCTTCCCTCACTTGAACGGGGACGGTGGACTTCATCTTTGTCACGAAGCGTTGGGGTATCAATGCTGGGGATGCAGGTTCAGGGTTGTGCTATATTCCTTATGAGCTGTTGAAACGCCCTTGAGCGACACATCCTGACAGACGTACGGAACCCAAAAGCCAACTGCGTTCCAAGCTTCTTACCCTTCCACACACTGGGCTTGGGGAGGATCTGCTGAGGAGACTCCTCCTTTTCCGGCGCATAGATAGTTTGACATCTAGTGGTCATGTAGGGGTGATAATGCCCCGGAAGGTTCGATCGCGCTCTTGTCAGCTTGTTGCTCCCAGCCCAAACATTCTAAAGCGCTTGACTGCCGGATACCCCTGGCGGAAAGGTTCGAGGGGGTTACCTACTGGACTGCCTTTAAACCTGGCTCCAAACAAGCCATTGGGCTTCCAAACTGGTGCGATCCTCTTCTTTGCAATGATCACTAAACCCCAGCCCCGGAACCCACGCCGTGATTTCCTGGAACATAGTCAATGCATTCAATAAACTGTAGACAACTAGGTTTGGTTTGCAAGAACAGCTCTTAACAACCAATCCGCAAGATCTTCCCTTGAACCCCGAGTCCTGCCAACTCTGAAGGGTTTAGGTTGTAGGATTTGTGGGTTTAGGGTTTATGGGTTTTCGAATTACATTGTTTCCTCCCAGCTACACCAGCCGGGTGGTCTCTTTTGACCGGATTTTTCTTCATAGTGGGGACTTAGGCCTCCTCATCTTGGACATAGGACATAGGGCCTGTAGTCTTTTGTGGGATCAAGACACTGCATGCAGTTATAAAGTAAGTCATCTAGAAGATTCGGCACATCGACCCCAGGTCAAGTCGTAGCTGGCCTCCTTCTGGGCCTGGCTTTTTGGCAGAATCATCTGGAGTTTAGGGTCTATAGAGTTCAGGGCTTCGAGTTTAGGATCTAGAAGTAGTATTTAGGGCTTAGGGTCCACGGTTTAGGGTTAGGTTCTTTGAGCCGCTGGAAGGACTCTTGCGTCACCAGTGCCCCAAAACTCCAAAAGTCTAGTGTCCAAAATGTGGACTTTTTGCGGTGGTACAAGATTTCCTCCATCCAGAGTATGTAGGCCCTTTTGAAATTGCGCTTGGGGGGAATTGTATTAGTAGGTGCTAGAACGTGCCCCAAGACTGTCTCAGGCAACTATCTAGCTGGGAAGCTACGCTTTCGGCCCTTCAACTGCTACCATGCGCATGGATAATCTTTATCATGCATAAGTGGGGGTCCGCGATAGAGACTGCAGCAGTGTTAGTATCAACAGTATGACATCCTGTCGTGAGATGCCCAAAAGATGTGTGCAGATCATTCAGAACTGCAAAGCCCTAAGCCGTACACCTCAAGCCCTAGACCCTAAGCCCTGAACGCTAACACCACAACATCAAATCACTGTGTTCTGACCCAGTAAGTAAGAGCGGAGGTCAACCAGCAGATTGGAGCGAAGGCAGCGGCCACTTCTTCCGATACCCGGGTTTAGGGCCTGGGATTTAGCACTTTGGGTTAGGTTTCAGGGCTTGGGGTTTTGGAGTTTACGGTTTAGGGGTGCGGTCTCCAGAATCTGAAGGTCTTTTCTGGCTCTCTGGAATTCCCGAGACAGGGGATCCTATGGTTGACACCCAAGATTCTACATGGGCTTAGGGTTCAGGGAAACCTAACAGCTTTGCAATCATGATGTTCTGGTATATTCAGGTCGTGCAGGATTGCCCGTCTCAACGTAGTTTTACAAAGATCCCCTCTGTTTCAGCCCCACCTACTTGGCTTTCAAAGGACACCTTCCAAACAGGGCCCCGAAGAATCGCCTACAGTTTGTTTCCGCAAGATGCTAGCAGGTCCCAAGTCAAGGCTCGCTCGCCTTCAGAAGCCTCGAGGTCAAAGGCTTCCTGGACACCTCAACAGGGGTAGGTTAGAAAAAAATGTTTATTACCTTTAAACTCTGTACATAATCTCCATAAAGCATTATAACAAAAATGCCTGTGATGTTTTCGCACAAGGTCCCCAAACCTACCCTTGTCAGGTCTGCAAGGAAGAGTCTTCCTTGCAGGCTGAAATGCGGTTCCGAACCGGGCTCATACTGCAAGGCTTAGTTACTGTAGAGAAGCTTGACTACCCAACAACATTCTCTGCTTGTACTCCTCTCTCATACATACGACAAAATGTACCCTTAACTACATGTTACCATTACACGCCATGTTGAACAGGTGTACGACCAAGCCAACTTCTGTGGCTTCAAGAAGAAGGATTGCGAACTGGCTTGGGTGTAGGGCTTCGACATTTCGGCTAGCTGCATGGTTGGGAGCGTGATGATACAGATTTTCAGCCGTGGCTAAACCGCAGCTAAACCCTAAACCCTGACTAATCCCTGAACCCTAAAGCCTAAACCTTCACATCTGCCCCAAACCCCGAACCCCCACCCCAAATCTCAACAGCCCAGGCTCTGGCATTCAGACCTAACTACAGGGTTAAAGTATCCGTTAGCTGCTTAACATGCTTACTAGAAGCAACGATATGTACTAGGCCTGTGTATGATTATTTGCAGCGGGCGTGCAAGACTGGGTTGGTCTGTGGCCTCTTGAGATATCTGAAGACTTCCCTATGGGGTCCATAAGGACCCCATGTGCTTTTTTATCTGCTTTGTTTCAGATGGACCCTGTATACTACATTGTTTAATGGCTCCATAGGTCAACCAAGACTACTGGGTTGCCGTTACGAAGCTTAAAATAAGTTAGCATATTGGGTGTATATAAGGGTTTCCCCAATGTAATAACTTAAATTAAGGTCCTTCACAGCAACCCCGACCTAGCTGCTTAAGAGCCGGATGCCCCGCAGCAGACAGCCAGCCGCGCCCAGGGCATTCGGGAAGCATCGTATGCAGGAGGTCTGTACTGTAGGCCCCAATACAGGGTTTAGGGTTTAGGGACTGTAGTCCCCGAATTAGAGATGGGAAATTTTCTCCTTGGGCTGAACACTGAAGCATCTTATGTAAGGAAATGTCCAATGTTGGTTCAACCACCAACCAATGCACCTTTCTTTCTGGCCAGGAGCGAAGTGACACGTTCATTTTTGCGCCTCCTTGGCATTGGACCCACCGTGTTGGTAGAGTTCAGGAGTTAACTTACGCCTCTGCGTCTTTAAGCACTGCCTACTTTGGGCTTATTTTAGAGTTGGTGGATGATACTTACTACGGTGGGTGGGCTCCCTTCATGGGCGCAAGTACCTTTTGAGTCAATGTTTGGCTCATAGGGTTCTGGGTCGTCAGATGTAAACGTACGTGGGGGCAGACAGCTGAGCTTGCACCACACCTTATATCTTGAAGTTCGCCTCTGCTGAATCCGGCATTGGTACGGTATTTTGGTAACAGCTTCAGGGCCGAGGGCGCAGGGGCCGGGGCATCCTACATTGCATGTCCTGGCGTTTCCCGGACAGACCTTTTTACAAGGCCTGTCATATGACACACCTAGCAGGTTGGAATGTCGCCGTGCAAGGAAGGCAAAGACGGGCAGCCTGCCACACCACATCGCAGGTAGAAGGGTCCAAGAATGATGTGCGTGCTTGTGTGCGGTTGTAGCATGGAGCATCACTTCAAGTTTCGCAAAGCGACGTGCTGAGACAAGAAGTATACTGCTTCCAGCAACGTCTCGAATCTCCAGACCGTACACATTTAATCCCAGAACCCCAAACTCTACACCCCAACGCCTAGACCCTACACCTCTAATTAGACCCTTGAGCGACTCTAGCCTACACCTCTACACCTTATGGCCTTGAGATCCTACATCTCGAGAGCCTTCAGCCCAAAGCTGAGGTGCTCAACACATCGGTGCAGCTCTTCAACACCTGGTTGGGGCTGGCTGTGGTGTGCTTACATAGGGCTTTCCCAGAGTCAGGCATACTGTTTTGGGGTCCTTATCAAAAGGATTATAGTATATTGGGGTCTATATTGGGGCTCGGGAAACTACCACCTAGGGCTTAGGGATTAGGATTTCCTGCGCTGGGAATCACCATTTATAGGGCCCGGATTTCGGTCTAGGGGTGCGGTGTGTAGGATTTAGGGCTGGCAATTCATAATCTATAGGTCCAAGATTCTGGCTTAAGTTGTGGGACTTCGAGTTGAGTTTTTTTGGGCGTTCAGTGATGGGAACATTGGTGCGTTGTCATCAAAGTGGGGCACTTTCAGGCCAAGGCGCGCACAAGCCTATTGCCAAAGGGAGCTGCGATTGCCTCACAGTCATGTGGGTGGTTGTCAAAATTATGGTCCCCTTTGGGTACCCTAAATATTAGGTCCCGTATTATAATAGGGATCCAAAAAGGGACCATAATTTTGACAACCGCCCATGTGAAGTTGCCTAAGCCTAAAAATCCATGCTAGACCGAGATCTCCCAATTCCTCCTTCCAGAAATCCCAAGCTTTATGAACCTGGACTCCAACCTTACAGCCCAGACTCTGAAGCCCAAGATCCCAAACCCCAGGCAAACCTTAGACTCCATAAGTTGATTACTAGTATTCTTGTTACTATTAGAAAGTTATTTGTGTTGTTATTTCTATCATCATTATTACCAACATGTTACAACATTATGACCTTCAAGAAAGGTCACAACCGCAAGCCCTCAGGCCCCCACAGATGAGGATTAGGGTTCAGGTGGCCCTGCCCCGGACCAATAATAGTCACTCTAAGCGGTAATGGTAATTATATTAGGGTCCTCTTACACCCCTATTATACCACTGTTACAGGGTGGCCTTACACCCTAGACCCTAAACGAGCCTATTACAGGGTGGGGGTTTGCCCAAGCCCCTGTAGCCCAGGAACCCCAAGCTTCAAGCAAGCTTCAAAAAAAGCCCCACGGTTAAGGTTTAGGGTTTAGGGTTTAGGGTTTAGGGTCTAGGTTAGCTCCAAGAATTGTAAGCCTCAAATTGAAGTCTCTTTCGAACTGACCTCAAGCCCTAAGCCCCCAAACCCCTAATCCGTAGACACCCAGCATGTAATACATACGCCTGCGATACCCCATAGTAAGCAAACTCCCCTTATCAGAAACTCTAAAGCCCAACCCTTAAACCTAAACCCTGAACCTTAAACCCTTAATCCCAAAAGCTTTAACCCTTAACCCTGAAGCTTAAGCCCTTAAGCCTTAACCCTAAACTGCGTGGTTCTTGGACTTGACCCTACTTGGAGGCCCATGGGACTTAGTAACTCCTTTTACTGGGCTTATAACCCTACTTAAAATCCCCCTAAATGGGCTTATAGGGGCTACCCCAATTATAAGTAGGGTTATAACCCCAGTTATAAGTACTTACTAAGTCCCATGGGCCTCCAAGTAGCTCAAGGTCACAGCCTGGGCTTCCCTTGGAAAGGAGGGAGGCTCATGGGCTTAGGGGGCTTAGGGTTGTTGAGTTTGGGGTATAGAGTTGAGCTTTTAGGGTTTAGGGTTGTTCAGTTTAGGGTTGTTAAATACAGGGGTTTAGAGTTGAAGGTTTTGGGTTGTTGAATATAGGGTTTTGGGTTGCTTTGGGAGGTTGGTTTCAGGTAAGCCTAGGTAGAGGGTTGTATAGAGGGCCGGTGGAAGGGAAACCACAACCTCAGCCTAACCCCTACGCCTTTTCTATACCCTTTGCTAACGTATGTATATACACATATATATATGTATACACGCATCGATATGTCATATACCCTCATATGTCCCTAGATGAGCTGCTGTCAACAATAGCCCTATTATGGGCTACTGAGGGATCATTAGGGTGGACCTGAGTCCTTCCTGTAGTTTAATATAGTCCCTAATATATGCCTATCAAGGAACCCATGTCCGTTCTACTACTGTAACTCATATAACCCTAAACCTTAACGCCTGAGAGGCCGCGTCGACCTGCTGATCCCGCTAATCGAAACTGGCAACCTAGGCCGTTCAGCAGGTTTAGGGGAGTTTAGGGTTTAGGGCTTCTGGATTGCTACACCTTCCTATACTACCCTCCTTTGGGTTCCCAGTAAAGGTGAATTCCGGATATTTGCGGCTAATCCAGGTTAATTCAGGAGGGGTTCGAAGAATCCGTCATTTTTTTTGGCAAGAATGGAGAAGGAAATCCATGAAAGCTGTTTTGTGGTGCGGGGTTTGGGACTTTAGAGTGTATGGGGTTATTGGGGATCATTCTTCTAAGGTTTTCTTTGGTCTTTGGGTTGCTGCCAAGGCTTTGGATACAGGCCGCTTTCTGAAGCCGCCACATCCGGAATCCTAAGCCATTACTGTTCCATTATGTCCGTAGGTAGACCTTCTGTACCTCTCCCTATTATTTGAAGCTCTCCTCAAGAACACGGTGCCCTAAGTTCAAGTCTGCAAGCTTGCCCTCTCCCACACTCCCACGCCAGCATCTGGAGGGCGTAAACCCATGTCCTGAAATATTGCTACCTTTGTGGTTATCTCATGCCATCCCTGGGTACCGCGCATTCTGCAAGCTACTCACCAAACCCGCAGAGGCCTGGAAGCGACGATCGGCGAGTCGTTTTACAATATGCATGTTCCAGGACGGGCCCTGCACTGGAATAATCAATGGCACATGGTACTACTTATGACTGGGCTTCTAAGCCTGCATAGAAATAAGTGTTCCCTTACAGGGTAGTAGGGGGTTTTCTTGTTTGCCTACAGCCCAAAATGTGTTTGCTTACTAAGTCCCATGAGCCTCCAAAAAACCATACGCCTTAAAGTCTGGGACCAGGAGCCGTTGATTATCCGTTTCCGTTTCTTGGTGTTGTGCTAGGGTGCTCAAACTAGTAAGGCAGCATGAAACCCATGCCCGCACTGATGGCAAATAGCAGGCTCCGGTATGCACGCTCTGTTGTAATTTAGGGGCAAGTTCAGTCAGTAGGGTGGAGTTTACATCGGGGGTATTTGGAGGTCGTTTCTGTCGGGTGAGGCTTGTACGCAGAAAGAAGGCATCGGGATATTCCAAAGTTGCACATTACGTTCCAGGCGTGCCTGGTTTCCGGAAAACTATAACTTGTGAGATGTAGCAGTCCGCCAATGTTGAGAGCTCCCCTAAACACTTCAAACTTCAAGCTGTTAAGTCATTATCGTTGGCGACTCGGTGTTGGCAGGTTATGGAGGACAGTGGGCAAGATTCTCCCAGCATAGCTACATTTGGCAAGAATTTTTATGGATGTCTTGACGAGATTACACGTTTCAAGAGCTTCAACGGCGTCAATAGTTGGGACTGTTGTTTTCACGACCCCCCAAAGGTTTCAGCTAGCCAAAGCCCTGTGTAAACAGTTTTCACAGAACCACCAAGGGTTCCAACAGTGCCCTAAAAGCTCCGTAAACCCTGAACCCTAAACCCTGAACCCTAAGCCCTAAACCCTAAACCCTAAACCACAGTTTGGCAATGAACCTTGACAAGGCGGCCTGTATGTAAACTATATCGTTGGCTTCCTCATGGGCTGCGTGGTGCCTTTTGTTCAGCACACCCTGGCCCGGACCTGAGTTTTGCAATAGGTGGCGCGCAGTGACTTTCTAAAGTTCTATGCGCTTCAGATGCGGCTTTTCATCTACGGAGAACACGGCACGCTGAAGGGAGGAGACTTTGGGGGGGCAATAAACTCAAGTGATATTTCCTACAGTTTGTTTTACTTATCATTCTACGTACCAATCTTTTCTGTGACATACTGTTAAGGAACATAAATTAAGTTACCATAATGGTATATATATATACATATAGTACATAGTAGGGTTTTCCCCAATTTAGTAACATGTTCTATGTGACCTACCCACAACTTTTGGCTGCCTACCATTATAACATAGCCAAGCCTGGGCCACGTCCCAGGTGCCTTGACCTTAAACCCTAAATGAGCCATAGTTTAAACTGCTCAAAGGGGCTTATAAAAGGGATTTTATCGGGAACTACTAGGGGCTTATTAAGGGTGATACTAGGAGTTTAGATTCTGTCTCAAATTGAGTGGTTGGTAAGGAGCCTAAATCAAGTTAACATGATATGGGTACACAGGGTTTAGGGTTTAGTGTTGAACTTACCATAATCTGGGTATATTGTAAGCATTAGGGTTTCCTTGTTTGAGTAACTTAACTTAAATTCCTCAGCAGCAACCCCGTAAATGCATGTCATGTTCCATTTGACTTTTTATTTGATTCATCGTTCTTGGCAATTGTTTCTTAGTGAAGGTACGCTAATGTCGAAACATGCCCAGTGAGTGCGCAAGGGAGCTTCTGAGATTGCACATCTGTAGCCGAAGGTACCCTAAACCCTAAACCCACATGGCAGGTTTGCATTTGCAAGTCTCTGAAGGCAAAACTTTCTCAAAGTACCCCCTGTATACAAACCATAGCAGCCCCAAATATCCTTTGTCCTCAGGGGTACCCTGTTTTCAGAACATTCGAAATCATCAAGAATTCTTCCAACAGCCGCTGCCCTCTCAATGTACGAACCTCCTTCATTTAATCTAGGGGACTGAAGGATTGCCATAATCGTGGTCCTATCCTTTTCTAAGTATTGGCTACTTCAAGAAGACCTCAACTTGATATAGGCAACCATGAAAAGACCTGTATTCCTCAAACAACAATGAACTTCCTATTTAAAGCATGGCAATTCCATCCCGCTGTCCTTCTAGAAGAAGGCCACTATTCCCTTTCAGCCCTTATAGTATACTTATACTCTTATTCCTCCAGCCCTTATAGCATGACACTGTTCCATTATAATCTTTATAGTAAAATGTGCCCCCAATCCCAGACTCAAACCCTCAAGCTCTGTAGTTCCTGCATAGAGAAACCGTCTCAAGAAGCCTACCTAAACCCTAAAAGGTTTAGGATTATACCAATACTGCTAGGGATCCCTGTGCAGGGCTCATGGGGGGTTTAGGGATTGGGGTTTAGGGTCTTTGGGGTAACTGGGGTTTTGGGGTGTAGATGCCTTAGCAATGGCCAACACTACCTCATTACCCCAGGATGGAGAAGCAAATTTCAAAGAACATGCAAAATGAAATGACCGCTGGTTTTGATGGTGATTTAGAAGAGTTACATCATGTAGAAGCTGGAAGGAAATTATTACCATGGAGGCGCTAAGTAAGCTCCGTGTTCTCAACTTAAGGCACGGCTCATGTTGGAGCGCCGCTTGGTAGGGAAACAACCCAAGCGGGGCCCCAGGTAATTAATGCGTCAAAGTCTCTTATAGTTATAGTCACTATTACGGATAACACTGAGCTTTGTGTAGTAGAATCATCTAGGAACCCCATACAAGTGAAAGAAGTTCACCAAAACTCGGCCAAAAGCCCTTGATAGGCCGTTGGTCCTGCTTGATGCCAGGTAGTTTACGCCATAAAAGCGCTGAAGCGTCCCCGCCTTGAGAAGAGTCTCCCTCCAACACATATGGGCTGTATTTTACACTCCTTAAAGTTTTAAAGGAGGTTATATAGGGGATTCTATCGGGGACTCCTACAGGGGATCTTCAGGGGAATACTCGGAGTTTAGACCATGGCTCATATATACAGGTTGAAAGGTCTTTTTGGGATAGTCCCTTGACCCCCCCCTCGCCGCTAAAATTCATTACTGCCAGTATGTGGTATATTATAGTATACTGGGGGCGGGAGGGTTTAATATTAGAGTGAGGGGATTATTTCTAGTATCTTAGTGGAATTTGAAAGATCAAGGAAGAAACATGGCGTAACTCATCCTGTTTCCATGTTTGAGCTGTTTCGCGTTTGTTGTATCCCAACCATACTCCTGGTTCTGACTGCTTCCTGATGGCAAAGGTCGCCAAGATTATTTACGTGTGGCGCGCTCTTCCGGCGTGTCTCCTGTACGCCCTCAAAGTGCTGCTTGGTGGCGGCATGCGCTCGTAGCGCTGGGCATGCTTTGAGGGGCCTGTAGCATCTGAGGGAATACCTCGGGACGAAGAACTTAATTTACAGGTACAAGCCTATGTTTAGTTGTAGCTTTCAGGACGGGTTTAGGGTTGCCAGATTTGACCTCAACGTGATGTTGGTGATTTAAAAGGCTCCTACGTTACATAATCACTACATATGGGTATTTGGTACTTGGGCCCTTAAGGTTCTTATATTAGAGGAGGATAATCCCTAGGACCCCTTAGGTACACCCAGTTTCCATTTCATTTCCTGTGTTCTTTTCTGCTTGATGGTCCATTATTGGAATCCAGATATTTCTTCGGGCCCTGTAGTCTAAATCTAAGTATCTGGGCAACCCGCCACCTGTTGAATTTTTCAACATGTGGGTAGTTTCCATAAATTGCGGGGCCGATTATACCCCCAGTTAAGGGTTTAGGTGTATCCCTGTCCTAGGGTCCCCTGGAAGGGAACCCCCCTTCTGGAACACCAAGGCCGCAAAACAAGGAGAATGAATGATAGCTGGCCCAAATAGAAATTTCCGGCTACAGTAATGTAGACCTGTATTAATACACCCCCTCCTTTCGAGGGTCTCAATATTTGGATCCCTATCATAATCCCATTATGGGGAGTATTAATCAGGGGTCATCACTGTGTCGTGAAACGCTTAACACTTGCTTTCAAGAGAACTCGCCAATTTGCAATGCTGACACTCCCGCAACAGGTAGACTCATCGACATCATTTGTGGCTTGTTCTTGCCTTCGTTTCCATTCTTTTTCAGGTGCAACAATGCTTTGGTCATTGTTGCCACGGATTACGCACCATCCAGCAACGTTTCGCTTCCCTACGCTAGCCATATAGATTACCCACGGATCATCCCCACGTATCCCCAGGGTCCCTCAAGATACCCTCATATTTGAGACGCTCCCCCTGAAAGTGTTGCATCCCGTGCATCCCGCCTTGCGCCTCCAGACTTCCCTTACTCGGGCTATACTTACCGGAGTTTAGCAGGGAGGACGGCAATATGAGCTATAGTTTAATTTCCTTAAGGGGGGTTATATAGCGGATTTTATGTATCATAGGGGTTATTAAGCGGGATACGGAGGTTAGACTACAGCTATTACAGGCGTGTTAGCAGGTACAGTGAAGGAACTACTCTAGGGTTCTATTCCCCAATCCCAAGCCCTAAACCCCAAACCCTCAAACCTTAAACCCTAAAACAACCCACGCTCTGTACCCTAAACCTCAAACCCCAAATCTCAAACCCTAAATCGGCTAAGTCTCAGTGCCCAAGGATTCTACCCTGGGCTCCGGCAGACATTGTTGTTTATCCACGCTTCAATGCTGAGAAGGCCTTCCGAACTCCTCAGTCACACGGATTAGGGTTCAGGGTTTAGGGTTTAGGGTTAGGGACCCCTTTGCGAGTCTAGAACTAGAATCCCCCTTCAAGTTTCCTACAAATCTCTCAACAGTAGTACAGGGTACCATCATGGGGGTTCTACTTTCGAAAGCTTCACGCTTGAGGATGCCCAGCGTTGGTATCTTCCTGAAGGGCGATAAACCCCTCCAGGAACAAAAGCCATACAGTCAACCACATGACATTAAAAACGACCCTGCATGACCCTAAGTATCTGACACCTTTCAATTACGAATGAAAGGATTTTCTATCTACAGTAGGTTGTTAGATACCTGCTTTCTTTATCTTCCCCCCACGAGCCTCTGGCTCTCTCCTGGTACAACTCTTTCCCGGACCCCTGGCGGACACTATGAGACTTTCCATAACTAGGCGGTCCCCATATAGACTCTACTATACGATAGTCCTTACCATAGGAGCTCGCAATAAGGAACCCCCAATTTCGGGAGACCACCTGGGCTCCATGAGCAGAGGCTTCCAGCGATCACTCCGAGCCATACCGTAAACCCTACCTGGACCCCCAAAGTATGTAGAATAATGGCCTTTTGGGCTATATTCAGAGGTTTTGGGCCATTATTTTACCTACCTTGGGGCTTTAGGTAAGCATTAAACCTAAGTTACCAGGGTCCGAAGGGAACCCCTTGCACATCGTGCAGGCATAAAAGTCCGAGGGGTTGGAAAAACTTCAGCTACCCATGGAACCCACATTCCCAACCACCCTGCTTTCCTATAATATGGAAGTTTTTGCAGAGATTTCAAGAGATTCAGATGAGTAGAACCCTTGTGACAGGGATTCCCGCAAAGGGGCGCCTGATTTTTGGCAATGCTAATCCGTGATTCCTTTTTTACATCGTTTTACGTGTTAGCTAGTTTCTTCTTAACCTCATTTTGCAATTATACATCGTCCTTCACAGAGGCCCTGTTCCTAATTTGAATCGGCAACCTCGGCTGAAAAATGATGACCTTTGGTTTAGGGTTTAGGGTTTTGGGGTTGTGGTACTTGGCAAGCACACACATTTGCGGGTCTAGGGCTTAGGGGTACCTAGAACTGGGCCCTTAAGGGCCCAAGTCACATACACCCCCGAAACCCACACAACAATTGCTATGACCCCCCAAAATGCCCAAGTATTCAATGATCTGGATTTATCTCTTTAAGTAAAACCTCAAAATATTCAAGCAGAATGGCTGGTGCTGTTGGCGGGCGGGTGAGCCCTAAACCGTAAACTGCAGTCCAACTTTTTAGATCCTCGCAGGGTCTGGGTAACTACCCTACGCAACTCCAGTGACAGGCAGGCCCCTCATCATCCCCCAACTACCCATAGAGCCCGAAACCTATGCCCCAATCCCTAAACCCTCAATCCTGGATTCTAAATCCTAAACACAACAGGGGTTTACATGGGGGGTGTAGGATCTAGGGTCTGAACTCCTTGAACGGGGCGAGTATTCTGGGGCTTACTAGGGAGAGATACTAGGAGCTCAGACTAGTACTCATATGATGTCATAATTCCTGTCGTATAATAAGAAGAGCGTCTGCTCGCACATGTCGTGATTCTACATTCTACGTCCTCACCTTGCTGTGCGCACTTGCATGGTTTATCCTTTGGCCTACAGCCTGCCAGAGTCATACAGAAATCCTGGAGCTCCAAATAGTTCAATGTAGGATTTTTTTCGGCTTTATGACACGGTTTAGGGTTTAGGTATTCTGTCTATGCTTGGAACTTGGAGCCCCAAGGAAGATCAATTGCAGAATGTGAAGCATAAATCCTAAACCCTAGCTATTGCAACCTAAGCGCCAAACCCCAAACCCATCATCAGCCCAAAGGCCCCAAGCCCGTACCTAGACCCGGGCCGATCCAGATTAAAGCCAGGAAACTTGAAGGCGAGTTTCTAGATGCTCTTAGGGGTTGTGGGTACAAACCCCGAAGGATGCCTGAATTCTAGGGCCGAAGCCACAGATTCCAAACCCGTACTTAGCCGCCATTACTGAAGGGTCCAGGTAGCCATATGAACTGTAGTCTAGAGTCCTGACAAGTGGGCTACATACAGAATTATCCAGGGGAGTGCTACATGCTAAGAGTTCCGACTATGGTTCATATCGCATTTATGCGGGCCCCAAAGTAGTTCTACGGGAACCCCGAGAATATGAGTACCTAGAACCAGACCCAAAGGATACCGAGTACTTGTACTCAAAAAGGGAAATGAGCCCAAACATCTACTATTATATCACAGTATTTTATAGGAATAATGTAGTATATTATAGCATATTACAGTATCTTGTAGTATATTATAGGAACCTTGGCAGACAGGCCATAGAGGCTCCGGAGAACGGCATCGCCTGGGATTACTGTGCTTTCATCGTTCATATCGCCACTGCTTTCATGGACGCTTGCTGCATAAGGTTTAGGCTTTAGGGTTGCCAGACACTTTGCGCTGGGTTGCCGTAAAGCCATTTTAAGCGAGTTATTGCCCCACTTTCAGTATGTCAAGAACTTGTAAACTGTCCCCAGTCATGGCATGATAATTAAGCTTCTTAACAGCAATCCATCCGACATCTCATGAAAGTTTCCCAAAGGGAGCTGGTCTGAAAGACCTAATTATCCAGAAGGGGGGGGTCTTCAGACAGCCGCCCATTGGCATTCCGATTTTATGTAGACTTGCCTTTGGATATCACCTGCCAAATGGCATTTTTTGGAGATTTCCTGATCCATGGGTCGAGGATTTGGGTGCAAGATTTGGACGAAGCAAGGGGCCTATATTGGGATAATGGAAAAGAAAGTGGAAACCACTATATTATGTAGGAGTTATATTGGGGTCATATATATTGGGATAATGGAACCGATCAACCTCAGGACCCCAAACGGTTCAAAAGCTGCGGTAGGGTTGTTTTGGTAGCAGGCATAGCAAGCACAGCGCTTGATACCAAAACCACGGCAGTAACATAAGTCACCTGGCCCTCCGACTGAAGACCCCCACCCCCCTGGAACATAAAGGGTTTAGGGTTTAGGGTGGTTTCCTAAAATTAGGGGT
>CAJNIZ010047194.1:46942-78085 GCA_905231905.1 Symbiodinium pilosum | reverse complement strand
GGCTAGGGTTTAGGGATGAGGGTTTAGTATTGGTCCAGAGTCCTCAACCCAACTTGAGCTGTCCTATAGATCATTGGTCTGATCATCCCTTGTTGGCATTGATGTGGTGAACGAACTTGCTTCTTTCTGTCCCTCTGTTGTGACAGCAGTCTGGCATTTGTTCGGCAGAATCTGGTTCAACGCCTTCGGCGCTAGGCAGGCGCTGCCCATTCACTTCTTTCTCTGTCCGCATCGTTTTTTTTTTAAACCTAGCTCTGCGGTCAGGTGGCAAGCTTCTAGAATGTTGCGTGGGGGCAGGAGTAAGCTACAGAGGCCTGGATAATGAGAACGGGGCTTTGAGGTGCAACATGTTTGCAGTCAAATGTGGGTTACGTGGAGAGGCATGAAGGTACTCATTATTCAGGCCTCCACATTTCACACTACCATAGTGAGTCCTCTTCTGAGGTCTCGATCCGCTGAAGATCGTGGGCGTGACCACCTTGGACATTGTCCGCGCCAATAAGTTCGTCGCCGGGCTGACAGGCAAGTCCCCAATGGATATTGAAGTGCCTGTCATCGGTGGCCATGCTGGTGTCACCATCATGCCAGTCTTCTCGCAGGACAGTGGGATTTGCCAACCACTGGTCAGAACATGGTTCCTAACTAGTAGTTTCCATTTTCTTTTCCATTATCCCACTATAACACTAATATAACCCCCCAATATTCTATCTACTTAAGGGGGACTATAAACCCTAAACCCTACTAATAAGGGGGACTATTGTGCCTAAACATGGCAGATAGTTTCAGCTGGGCTCATGTGCAAGGAGCCGGCGGCTGCAACCATCGACGCCGGAAAGTGGGCGAGCTGAACATGGGGGTTTCCCAGAATTAGGGATACCTACTATAATGGAGAATCAAATGGAAAAGAAAATGGACAATGAAATGGAAACTGTGATTATATAGGGGATTATAGGGATTAGGGTTTCCTAAAATTGGGGGTACCTTTTTTGGAGGGTCACCATAGTGAGGATTATAGTGTATTGGGGTCTATGTTAGGGTACCCTGATTTTAGGACATTACCAAATATTCGCCTTTTTTGGTCATAAGTATATTGGTTCTGGGAGTGTTTACTATGAGGGGGCTGAGGGTTTTTAAGTCTTGGCAGTAGGTGAAAGTTCAATTCTGGGAAGTAAGCTTCCAGTACGTCTGTTTGCTTGCCGTCTGTTCAGGAGGCAACTTTTTAGGGCGACATGAAGCCCCCTATAAACTGAAAATCCAACGAAGATAGATGTGGTCCATCTTTTCAAGCGCACCTCTTCACGTGATTTCTAGCGTTCCGTACGAGACATGACAGAGAGGTAAACTTCAGGGGACCTGTATCCTTGTAGTCCTCTGGTCCCATAATGTGCCAATTCCTCCACGGTTCTTTTGAAGTTAAACGAGTTGTTTCGGATGAGCACCGGTTCAGGCTTACATGTGGGGATGTTCGCGCTAGTACCGCGCTAGCGGCGCACTGCTGTTCTTGTTTATGCAATTTTTGCGTTTTTCAGCAGACATCTGTCCATTGTGCAAGCAAAGACGTTGACATTGACATGGGTACCTTACAGATTCACCGCCCAGAAAAACATTAGCCAGGGTCTCTTCATTAAAGGAGGTGGAACATCATGGGCTCCTGGGACTAAGATCAATTGCCGATTTTAGGGCGTAGGGCCTGCAAATAAAAAGCTGCAGTTGAACCCTAAACCCTAAACCTAGAAGTCTGCAAGTTCCCAATTTGGGGTTGGGTGGCAGTTCTGGGCTTCCCACAGGGATTCCTCCAACTGAGGCCTTCCAAGAAGAAAGGTGTAGGGTTTAGGGTTCAGGGTTTGTTGGGGTTTGTGTTTAGGGTTTGTTGGGGTTTAGGGTTTAGAGTTTGTTGACGTTTATATTTCAGGGCTTCCAAAATATTATCCCCAAGAGTGGAGAATCACATGGAAAAGAACACGGAACATGAAATGGGAACTGTGAATATGTAGGGGCTTATAGGGATCGGGGTTTCCCAAAATGAAGGGAATTACCCTATCCCTCAGACAAAAGTTACGAGGAGAGCCCCCTGAATCTTGAACACCAAACCCTAAACCCTCAACCCTACGCCCTGAGCCCTAAACCCAAAACCCAAAACCCAGATTCACAGCCTTATCCCAGGTCACAGCTATCATCTCAGAGTCAGTGATGCTTGGCGCGAAGTGGGGGAGCGAATATCCGTGGTTAAGTTTTAAGGTTTAGTGTTTATGGCTTATAGTCCCCCTTCAGTAGATAGAATATGGCTTTGGGTATATAAGAATAAGATCCCCATATACCCCCATATTCTATCTACTAAAGGGGGACTATAAGGTTTAGGGTTTAGGTGTAGGGGATATTCTTGGGTTGAGCCATAGCTGAGAGGCGGGTTTGGGGACGGCTGTCTGGTAAGTCGTAGCTTCCCAAAATAGAGGGACCCAATATAGACCCCAAAATACTGTAGTCCTTATTACAGAGACTCGCCAAAAAGGTTCCCCTGCTTTTGGGAAGCTCCCTAAACCTTAGAAAACCCTACAAATCCCGTACCACCCCGGGGCTTCGTAGTACAGGCAGGAACTGCGGAGTAGGGATTTCTGGGACGTTCGTCCTTCAAAGCCATTGATCGGTTTGGGGACTATGGGCTTTAACAAGTACGGGTTTCCCCAAATTGGGGATACTACTTTTTGGGGGTATATAATTATTGGAGTCCCTGTATTCGGGAAGCTACCGAGTGGACCTGCGCCGCTCTCCCCCAACCAAGCCTGGACGGTCCGCGCAGGCTCGCTACAAAGATGGTTTTTTCTCCGCAAAGTACTTCATACAAGCTCTGATAATGTGGTCGTTTGCATTTTGCTGTGCTTTTCTTTGAATCCCTGTTGCTTACTGGTTCTTAGTAGATACTAAGCGAATATACCCCCTACATAACCCCTATAATAGATTCCCATATTTCTTACTAAGAACCGGTAAGTTTCGGTTCCTGTTAACCAGAGGTAAGAGAAAAACAAGGCCCCACATTTCTCCAGGCCTCAGCCTCTTCCAGACCTTGCAGAAAAATCCTTCACCCTCCCCCAAGCTACCATGGAACCTCATGTGAGCTATAGTCTAAACTCCTTTTCTAGCCACTTCAAAAACGCTTTGGGCTTCCAGGTTTATTGGGGGGGGACGGTACCTTGCTGAGTGAGATGTTTGGCAAGAGGACCGGACAGGAAAATCCTAAATCCTAAGACCGTAAGCCTTCGTTCCAAGCATGCTTTGGCCACTTCCAGTCAAGCATCCGGATGAAGATACTTGACTTGAAGTGCCGAATCCCTAGGGTTTCGGGCCAAGATAACCCCTTGTCCGAGAATTGGTGTTTTGGCTTCCCTGTGTTATTCTACTAGCATCTCAGGCTCTCTTGCCCTACTCAGTCTGTACCCCAAACCCTACAACCCTAAACCTTAGGTGGACCCCCCCACCCTGTAGTAGTGGTACATTATAGGAATATAAGAGGACCCAAAAATAGGTACTACTATCCCTTATAGTCACTATTACAGGGTGAGGAGGGCCACTTAACCTAAATCCTACGACCCTAGAAATGCTATCCAAGGTGGCGTCTTTTCCTGATGTTGACCTGCTGGTCTGTGTGGGAGCCCCAGGTAAGATCGTAATAGTATGGGCGATATTGAGGGTATATGAGCTCTAGTCTAAATTCCGAGTATCCCCCTTCATAACCATTGTAATAGTCCCCTATATAGCCCCCTTTAAGGAGTGTAGGCTATAAATATGGACACAATGGAAAATGGAAACTACTGTTTAGGGTTTAGTGGAACCCGCCTTTATACTTCAAAAAGCACCTGGCACTCAAAGTGTCCCAGTTTCACTGAGAGTTGACGTGTTGGTATGTCTCCAGAGCAACCACTGGCGCTCATACTGCAAAGGTACAGCTGCTTAGTAGGGAATAAGGGAATATAATTCCTACATCATCCCTGTAGAATATACACTAATTCCTTACTAGCCCGCAGTAAGTAAAGGGATAGGCTACACCCAACCTCTGCAAATAGAAGCTTTCTGCCCGCAGAGACACATGTCGTGGGACAAGTGTTGCTAAGCCACCAAGCAACTTTACTTGTCCAGTGGTCCAACCAACCCTCAGCCATTTTAAAGGTGTAAGGTGTAGGGTGTGGGGTTTAGGGTCCAGGGTGGTATAGAACCTATATGAGGATTTCCCAAGGTGAGGGCTCCTGTCGTGAAGGGCTATAAGATTTTTCAGGTCGCAGCCTCCTCTATATCTTGGGAACTCCATTACTTAAGCCAACAGTTTAGCCTTTGAAAAGGTTGTCCTATGCAACGCAGCGAAGTTTCAACGACGCTTCATGTAACTGATATTCAAAAGCCTGCTTGACAAATGGCGGAAACCCAATAGAAACAGAGCAAAACTTGCGATTACGATACGACCCACTACGATTCAGGCCTCCCCGCAAAGGTGGGCTTACTTGTGCTGAATGGGAGAGTGGTGCAATCAATGTAGGAATTAGCCCCCTTCGCCTCATAATAAAGCCGCCCAGCCCCCCTACTCGTAACATTAGATATCTTCCCGACGTGGTGCATTATAACATATTGGAATATTTGATATTAGGGAGGTGGGTGGTTGTAATATTAGGGGGAGGGGATTATTTCTAGTATCTTCGTAGAAGCCCGAAAGACCAAGGAAGAAACATAGCGTAGCTCACATTGCTTCCATGTTCGAGCTGCTTCGCGTTTGCAACACAAAGCCCTACATCCTAAGCCAGACAAGGCAGCATCTTTTTGACTTCCTGAGGGCCTTGGGCTGGTATGCTAATGCCAGGGTTTAGGTAAGACTTCTGCAAGCCTTGTTTTGAATACTGCGGTTGAGAAATGAGATGAATTTGGGCTCCCCAACCTCAAACGAGATAGCTGCGTAGTGGGGTCTGACTTTTGGACTTGGCCCCATGAGCCGGGTTTCAGCCTGTCTGCTGCTCGACTCCTAGACACTCGTATGCTAAGTTCGATGCTAAGTTCTTGGACATCCAAAACACAGGACCCAACGAAGGAACCATATCTAAAAGCCGTCTTTTGCTGGTGAATGTGGGGATGTAGAAGTATGCACCGGGTATTTCCAAAACATTTTCAGGGTCCTCCTGATGGACTCCACAAATGCTGGTATCCTTGTTTCGGGGGTCCCCCAAAAACTGCACATTCCTGGGGGACTGCGCCGAGGTTCTACTGGTATTGGTCTCGCTTTATGCCTCTTGGCCGTTGTTAAACAACCTTTTTCACTTTCATTTCATGCATACCTGAACAATGTAGGTCAACAAGAACCATTTCACATCTTATGTGTCTCTGAACCCAATATAAGCTTTTAATTTTTGGACTATCCTAAACCATGGTATCTTGGAACCCTATATAAAATTGTCAGAAAGCCTTACACCCGAAACCATGGTATCTTCGAACCCCAACATAAGACTTTCAGAAAACCCTACACCCTAAACCATGGTATCTTTGAAGCCAATACACGATGTTTAGAAAAACCTTAAACCCTAAACCATGGTTTGGGGCCTACCTGAGATGCAAGGCATCTCCGTGTGCAGTCGGCTTCTAACTTCAATGGCCATCTCCTGGACACCACAGAAGCTTGCCCTTTCATATGAGCTACAGTCTAAACTCCTTAATCGGGGGTTATAGGGGAATATATAAGGGAGTAGTACAGGGGTTATGAAGGGGCATACTAGGAGTTTAGACTATAGCTTATATCATGGGATCCCTACAACCCCCTATCTATACTATCTCCCTAGTTCCTCCCTTAGTTAAGGTTATTTTGGGATACTGAGGCAGAATCAGGGCCTGGGGTTTTTTGAGGGGGAACCTAGGGGAGGGAGCAGTAGATGCTGGGCGGGGGGGGTGGGGGAGTAGGAAACAATGATGAAACTGCGCCCCCCGCCCGCCTGAATGTAAAATGCTCCTGCTAGTAGATCAGAATCAGCGGGGACTATTGAGGTGTACCTTGACTTCAAACCTGGATATTGTGGGATGCGCTTTCGTACATGGCCCCCGAACAATTAGAGTGGACCGTGCCCGTACAAAAACTTTGGAGAGGTGGCCAATCTTCATCTTAAACCCTTAGCCCTGTTCATATTAGCATGAGCTGTTGAAATCTTAAACTAAATCTCGTCTTTGGTCTCCAAACCTGTAAATCGGATAAATCGGATCCCCTTTGGGGGACTGTTCAACGCCGCAAAACTTGGCATGAATCAAGATGCCCATGCAACAACGGGTGCGACATTATCGTGACCCAAAGGCCATGAGCAAAAACACACACATTCTTCCGCATACTGTTGACAATTGAAGTCCTACTATGCTATAGAATGTAGTATACTATACTATACTATACTATACTAACGGGTGTGGGGGTGTTTGCTGATCCTCTAGCCTCTCCTTGTCAGCCCCTATCAAATCGGTTGTCTCGGTGTGCATGTTTGGGGGCCCCCGGCTCCGGGATACTTTTCTGCGAGACTCGAAAAGGCCGGCCACTATGTTGTTGCTAGGTTCCAACGGGTAGTTAGATTTCCTCACCGCAGATGAGGAATGCAAATTTAAGAAGGAGCTGAGCCAAAGACATGAAACAAAACAAATCTGGAGCAGGCACCCTAAACCAAAACCAATGATTTCTTGGAATGAGCCAGCTGCAGCATGACAATGTAACTCTCAAGTTGGGCTCTCAGCAAGCAGCTCTGTTTTCAGATGATGGTGATGATGATGGTGATGATGAGTAGTGTGTGTGTGTGTGTCAAATGCTAGTCAGCTTGCCGCACAAACCCTAATAGTAGCTAGGGTTTCTAGAATCCTTAAGGGTGAGCGTTCTGGTGAGCACAATCCCGAATTTCTAGTGCCCCTAGAATGCGGCAGGTAGCCCCTTTCGAATTACTCGGCATGTCCATCCATGTCCCAAAGAATCCATGTGGGTTTTTGGCAAATACTTCGTGCCCCCAGGGTTTTTCAACAAAGGAACTTTTCAGCCCAAGTATACACCGTATGCTCACATGGACCCTCTGATGTCAAGGCTTGGATATTTTGGGCGTTGCCTCAGAGTGTGTTGGCTGGATCCGCCTTCGTGTGGGCTGTAAGGTCCGGATGCAGTCCTGGGGGAACATGGAAGATCCGGTGTGCGGTGTCTGCTAGTTAGCATTTGCGGTTTGTAGCTCATTGCTCACGATCTAGATTTCAGGGTGGAGGATATTTAAGTTTGGGCGTGTCGGATTTGGTAGGGCTTACCTCTGGGACAGCAGCTGCTTCCACTTAAAAAGGCGATGCAGAACCAACTTGAGAAGCTCTCCAGGTTTCGCCGAAGGGTTTCAGAGTCTCTTGAACCCTAAACAGATTATCCGAATGTCATATGTCCTTTATCAAGCTATGCCAAGCACACCGGATGAAACAAGAAATCTCGACTCAAATAGCTTTTACCTGACTGACAATGTGTCTGGACGGTGTGGGTTGTCCAGAGTCTTGGCCGAAGCCATAGCAAAGCATGTTTCCAGAACCAACAACTCGTTAACGATACTACATTGAAGAAATCCATAGGAGCCCTAAACCTTAACAACTTGCTAATAATCCATGAGGGGACCACTAGCTGCCGTGCTTATGCTTTCTGAGCTCAACGTCCGCCAAGAACCCAAGCAATTTCATGCTTAAGTTCATTTGGGGCCCCACGAGGTGCTAATGAGGAGAAGCTAGATCCCGTTGGGGCCTACAAGGGGTTGGGGGGCTTCTTTGAGGGGGGGTCTTTTATCAACCACAAAATCCCTAGACACATCCTTTTCCCTGAGCCTATCGAGCCGGACTGGCTTGCACCTCTCACAATGGTCTGCGGCCTCAAGCCCTAAAACCCCCAAACTTTCGCGTTAGTATTATTCAGCCTGCGGTTCAACGCTAAGAGATATGTTTGGTGTGTAGGGCGCTGGGGATTTGTTTGTAATACTCCTGTTTGTCGATAAACTGGATCGGCAGCCCCAGATCAGCTGTAGCAACCCCATCTTGCTGCCGACACCCTGAGTAAGTCGGACAGTTGTATAGCTTTAGCATGTCAATTCCAGATCCTTATTGGGACTGCTGTACCCTTCCAAGCACACCCCCATTTCACAGGTCCGGTGCTGTGGCGATCAAGTCCACACTCACAACCGTGCTAGCTTTGATTCTGGGACTAACTTGGCAGAACTGCCCTGGAAGCCCAGGTATCATTTCTATAGCAACTTAAGGGTTTCTAGTCCCCCTTAAGTAGATAGAATATGGCTTTGGGATGCTTTGGGTATAGTATGATAAGATGCCCATATACCCCATATTCTATCTACTTAAGGGGACTCTAGAGTCTAGGGCCAGGTACAATTTGGACTGTAAAGTCAACCACATAAGTAAGTGGGCTGTCAGGGTTGCTTTTTGTTTAGGAAGCTCTGAGCTGGCGGCCTTAGTTTCAAGATATTTGTGTGCCATGCTTGGCTGGGAGTATACACTGGGACCCGTATTCCTGACCATAGCCATTGAGTAAGCACGCATGCTTGAAGGAGTCAGGGAAGCCAGTCTGCACCTACAAGCGCTTGATTGCGGCATCGCAGGTGCAATTATATTCCCACCCGATAATAATCCCGCAAGAGTTGAACACTTTTGTGCGAATGTCAACCGAGGTACATTAGCCTGTTTTCTTCTCCGGTGTATGATGCCTGGAGAGCTTAATGTGGCATCAAATGTGAGTTTGAAGACTCCAAGCTTGAGGAGCATCACAGGTAACCCTGATTTTTGGTTTTAGATGTATAGAGTATAGAGCCTAAACCCTAAACCCTAAACCCTTAAACCCTAAACCGAGGCTTGAGACCCTAAACTTCAAGTCCCACCCTGAAATCCATAGACCGTACACTGACCAACTCCGACAACCTAGCTCCCAAAACGAAACCCCAAGCAAGAAGTCTAATCACTTCCCCCTAAGAATACATCCCCCAAAGTAATCAATACTCTGAGAACCGTATTATTATCCAACCTAGGGAGTATTTAGTCTCAGGGGGCTCGGAGGTACATGATCAAGCCTAAACCATAAATCACTGTAGTCTCCGTTTTCTTTTCCATGCCCCGGATAATAGATGGAATTACCATTGTAAAATCCTGTATAAACTCCATGCTTCCATTGCATTAACCGTGTTCTTCTTCATTTGGTTTCAGTTCTGTGTAACATTTTGAGGGGAAAGGGCAAAACGTGAAAACATATAGGATCTTGGTGATGGCAGCGGCAAGCGCCCTCTGGGCAGCCTCGGCGAACTTCGTAGTCCTCTAGGGTTTACGGTGTAGTGTTTATACAACTTGTATGGGATTCTGGTCGGGAGTTTTGAGCCAATTTTGACCGAGTTGTTGTTGTTGTATTTGCCCTATATGAGCTGTAGTCTAAACTCCTAGTATCCCCCTTAATCACCCCTATGGTAGTCCCCTATATAACCCCCTAAATGCCCCCCTTTAAGGAGTTTAGACTATAGCTCATATAGTTTTGTGTTTACCCGGGCTTGAGGGTTTAGGGTTGAGGCCTTTGGGTACTTTTGGGAGGTATGGCTGGGGTTAGGCCGCCGCAGCAATAGCGGTATCACAGCAACATATACGAACCTTAATACGAGCGATAGGGGGGTTATATAGGGATTATATAGAAGTGTATTGTAGAGGTTGCTAAGGGGGATACTGGGAGCTCATACTATAGCTAATGTGATTTCAGTGGGTGCCAGCTTGACCTACGGTATGGACGGTATTCCAGATGGGACTTTCTCAGTATTTTGGGGGGCATCTAAGGACCCAAGGGATCTATGTAAGGATGATAAGAGCATGATAGCGGTCCCTAATGGGCATGACCAAAGTCTTTTATATAACGCTCCCAAAACCCTAAACCCTAAACCTAAACCCTAAACCATGAATGAGCATCCTTGTTTTTTGTTTCCCCCTAACCGGGGGGTGGGTGGATGGCAGGGGCCAGACAGAGCCTTCTTTCTTCCCCAGAGGGTCCAAGTACCCAATAATTAGGTTCTTGGGTTTTAGGTAATGCTCGTAGTAATGATAGTACAGGTTTTGGGTAAGTATATGATTATAAGGTACTTGGACCCTTAGGATTCCTAGGCGAGTAGTGACTAAGGAGTGCTCTTTTTGTTTCGGGCTCCTTCGTGCCCATCTTGGGGGTATCTTCTGGAAAGGTAGTGTCCAGGGTCCAGATATGAATCTACTTTTGCGATATCCACTCATGACCAGCATACAAAAAAGTCCATTGAAAAGAAATCGCGCAGTGCGTTCGGCATCGGATGTCAGGTTCCCCAAGCCCACACCCTAAAATCTTTTGGCGTTTGCAGTTGGTCAGTTGAAGCCGAGGAGTCGATGCGTGAGTGAGTGCAGGGAAATTTCCATTTGCAAAACTCAAACAAACAAGAAAATCCCACTGGCAAGTCTAAGCTGCGACTCAGATTTGCAATTGCGATAGCCAGCACAGAGCTTAAGAGCTCTTGCCTACATGCATGTGCAAATTGTCCTCTTGCTGCTACGGACTGGCCATAAATTCCTGGCACTTGTGATTAACTTTGTGCGTCACAAGGGGGGCCTGAGGCTTCCTTTATATTTGATTTGAGCTAGGGCGCAAACCTCAGACAGCCATAAGCAACCGAGACTTGTTCAAGGCATCGGGATTAAGTGACCTCTTGTACCCCAGTTCCAAGTCGGTAGAAAACAACAGGCGTTGAAGTATATACGGGAATTCAACAGCCCTGATCCCTCCCCCGAAATGCAAATGCCTGCAATACTTGCCCATATACCCATTATTTTGGAATGCCAGACCTCAGAAGAAGGTAGAAGCTTAAAAAAGACAAACCCCATGCACAGAGAGAGAGAGAGAGATCTATATATAAATCCTTACTTGCATACTCCCCCGATTATGAACCCTACCAGGGCTTAGGGCATACACATATGTGTGTATGTGTGTATGTATATATATATATACATATGTGTGTGTGCACCTGTATGTATACACTGCATCCTGAACCCTTAAACCTAAACCCTACCCCTAGGAAGGATGCTAAAGATCCTGCAGGACCTCAAGTGCCTTGTACCTTAAAAGTGGTGCTACAACATTTTGAAATCAGATCCTGCAGAATTTGTAGCATCAACAGTACCCCCCCCCCTCCTCCTAGAGCCCTAAAGCCAAAGCCCTAAATCCTAAATCCTAAGCCCTGAACCCTAAATCCTAAACCCTAAGCCCTAAACCCTAAGCCCTAAATCCTAAAACCCTAAGGCCCTAAACCCTAAATAAAGCGCCAGCAAAGCCAGGTATTGGCCTACTTCCTGGTAGCCCGACCTTGGAAGCGGCCGGACCTTCCACAGTCTCTTGGGACTCACTGGGCTTAGAGCTTAGGGTTCAGGGCTTAGGGTTTAGGAGTCGAGGGTTTAGGGTGTAGGGGTTTAGGGTTTAGGATTTAGGGTTTAGGAGTTTAGGGCTTAGGGTTTAGGAGTTTAGGGTTAAGGGTTTAGGATATAGGGTTTAGGGTTTATGAGTTTAGCAGTTTAGGGTTTAGGGGTTTAGGGTTCAGGGCAGTTCAGGGTTTAGGGTTTAGGAGTTTAGGAGTTTAGGGTTGGTTCTATCGGGTTATATTGGGATATGTAGGGTTATATAGGGTTATATCAGGATATATAGGGATATATAGGAAGATACAGGGTTGTATGGGGCTACATAGGAAGATATCGGGATGTGTGTCTATCAGTATATATATATATTATGCTTAGGGTTTCTGGTTTAGGGTTCAGGGGGGTTTATAGCGAGTGGTATATAGGGGTCCCTTTAAAAGGGTTAAGTGTATCCAACAAGTAAGAGCCGTTTTAGGAGCACGTTAAAACCTTAGGATGATAGTCTATTGCTGTCCACATAAAGGGACCTCCTCGTTCACGGAAACCCCCATATAGAAAACCTAGACGGGCATGTAGGAAGCATAGCATTTAAACCTAGCCTTAGGGGTGATGGTCAGTAGCAATGAGTTGGTGTGACAAACGATTAGTTACCACGCAGTTCTTCTGTTTCATCAACATGCCAAAACACGTAATTGCAAGTACTCAACGGCTTATACTGTCCTGTAAGCAAACAAAAAAGGTTTGGACACGCTAGAATCGGTATGATTCCGGGCTTAGCCATGACGCACTCTACTCCATTTGCAGAAGGAGGACTGAGGAGCAAAGGACGTCCAACCAATCAACTGAACCACCAAGAACCTCCGGCAATGCCCCTTAACCAAAACCTAAATCCCTCCCAACTTGCATACTGGGTCTTAACCAACACCTAAATCCCCCGCAACCAACTTGCATAAAGCCTTCAAACCACAGTCAGTAAGCCTACCTGAATCCACCAAAAGTCTGCGACAAGACCCTTTTTGGCTCTCCGCCAGTTTTCTACAAACTTTTGAGATCAAGGTAAACAACCCAAAGCCAGCCTTAAAACCTACGCCCAAAACCCCAAATCCTGGCTGCGCCTAAGGTCCCCCTAAACCCTAAATCCCAAACCCCAAACCCTACACCCAAAAGTCCTAAACCCTGAACCCTCTATGAGGTCCAGCGTGCAAACCGTGGATGAGGTGATGCTACACAAGCCCTACACCTGGTATAACTGTTCCTGGGCCGGTGTGGATTAAGGGTTTCGGGGTTTAGGGCAGATTATTTAGGGGCATGTAGGGATTATGTGCAGATTACACAGGGATCATCAAATGATGTATATGTTGTTCAGGGTGTAGGGTTTTGTGGCTGAGGGTTTTGAGCTGAAGGTTCAGGTTTAGGCTTTCTGGTTTGTGTGACCCTGAGCAGTTTTTTTGTTCAACCTTCTGGGCTCTCAAAGCTCGAGGGTTTTGTGGGGTACATGAGAGGATGCTTGTGCAGTAGACCATATACGCCCTAAACCCTGAACCAAATCTTACATGCTGCTTGGGTCGAGGGCATGCAAAAGGGCCAGGGCAACTAGTCCGTGGCTGTCAGGGTGTCATTAGTGTCTCCCGAAAGTAGTGTAGCCGCCAGAAGTTGGCTTGATTTGCATTTCAGAAGCTGCGAACCCTTTAGAACCCCAAGCCCTGAGCCTTTTGGAGGTGATGTATAGACACCTCCTCATCCCTGTTTCATTTGAAACGTATACCGCCATTTTCAGACAATTTCGGTCCCTGCATAGGCCCGGTGTTTCTGTTGGATTGACTGATGCGAGTTTGTCGGAGTCAGAGGCGTTGTTGGATAGGCTCCGAAGTAGCGCTGCCCTTCCGATCTTATAAGGACAACTTGATTCTCCACAATGGGGCATGCCGCGGTATGCCTGAAATTGCTGATGCTTCCACGCCCTAAACCCTATATATACCCCTATAGAATCCCTAGAGGCCCCGATAAAGGGTCCACATGCTTAATGATCATATACTTACCCGAAACCTGTACTATACCCACTATTACCCAAAACTCAAGTACCCAATTATTGGGTACTTGGACCCTCTGGGAGTAATGATTTACGGAAAATGCCTCGCACACATAACCTTAGACTCCTCCCTAAGGGTCCAAGTACTCAATTGGATTCATAATTCGGGGCCAAATAAATGTGTTCCTAAATATGTATTTGGGCCCAAATTTCATATTGTTTAGGTACTTAGACCCTTGGGGCCTTAGTGGGAGTAGGCACGCTGCCAACGACATGACGAAGCTGTCTAATTAGTCCTTGTTAGTTAACATTGAACCATGTTATGTTGAGGCCATGTAATCTACACGGCCCAGGGGGTATGTAAGGGAACTTACATGTTGAGGAATATCAGCGTAGGGGATGCATTTGCTACACGTGTTTTCCTGGCTGCTATCTGATGTAAGGTAACCCGGTCTATGTTCTGAAGTGCGCATACTCGGAGGCAGGGAAGTCAGAATTGAAGTTGAATGTGGTTTGTGAAGAGCTGTCAGCCTCTTTACTCTGAGCCTGCAAAACCCACAGGGTCCATGTAGCTGTAAAGTAGAAGCTATATAGTATATTCATGGGCACCAACGTAGTTATACGACAAGCCACGGGTGCCTGTGCAGAAATTTCCGGAGGTCTAGGGATTGTTTAGCACGGACACGGGTGAGCGGCTCGTTGAGCGTCCAAGGCGTTATAGTCAACTCCGACTCCCCCAGCAATGAACCGCCCCACCCCGTAGTAACAAATATTCCGAGCTACCCAGGACATGTTTCTTGTGGCAGTTGGCGGAGTGACGATTCTGGTAGAGGGAGCAGAGTGAAACCCACACTCCCTAGCTCTAAATGCACCGTTTGCAAGTCAGCCATCTGCCTCAGAAGGGAGGAATCTTTTCTGAAGTTCCCAGTTGTTCATCCCCGGAACTATAGCATCATCCTTTAGGTGAACTCTGTAGGGTGAAAGACTCTGCAGATGTGCTTGCGCAAATCAACAGCATACACAGGCTGGCTGCACTGATCTCACCGTTGCTGCAGCTTTTGCAAGGTAGTTGCTGAATCTCGGCCTCCTTTTGAAAAACATGCCTATTACGGGGATTCGAGAGGGACGTGAATGTCAGACCCACTCCTGGGCGTCCTTTTGAACCACTGATAGCCTTTTCGAACTGGAACTTGAACGCTCTCCTTACAGCGGCGGTGCAGGATGTCAAGCGCGAGGGCTGGAGCAATCCGCATTCTGCTCGACAAGGTGAGAAGAAGGTCCGCAGCACCGTGCAGTAAACCCTAAACGCCTAAACGCTATAAGTGAGTGAGAAGGGTGTCCTACCGGTTGGTGTTTCTCCTCCTTCGTCAGTACGGAACGGGCTACCGAAATGTTAGGAAACTAGCAATAGGCAAGTTGTGGATGAAGGCCTTCAAGGAGGCCTGCGCTTCGTTTCTCTGCAGAACGTGCAACTCTTCTTCCGCTGCCTTCGAGGTGTCCCGGTAACACGTAGCTCCCTTTCATTACGCTTCCCCGATAACGACCTGTTGCAAGACGTACATCACGCGACACGGGAAGTACTGGGCGTAGGGACACATAATGACATTGCCCAACATGCTGGCAGAATGTTTGGAGCATACGTCCATCAAATTTCCCGTGCCTTGGGGGTTCGACATTGCTGCAGTCAAATCGGCCCACACCCTAAATCCTAAACCCTATTTCCTTACAAGCCTTCAGAGCGGGATTCGGCTCGCGAAGGACAGTTGTGGGATAGACCCCCCGAGGCTGCTTTGGGGTGGGGACATGGATAGCTCTTGGCATCCTTGCATCCTCCCCAATGCCCTCCCATCCCCGCACCGAAATGGGGCGCAGGCCAGAAGAACTGCTAGTGTGACTCCCTACTTCTGTCCGGAAGAACTGCAAATGTCATTCCCTGCTTTTGTTGCAATTCTATGTACTTTTTGCCTAAAGGAGAGTGGAGAAGTAGATCCCCATAATAATCCCTATATACTCCCCATATATACCTCTGTAATGGTAGCTACATCCATGCCCCCACTCCCCCTTAAGCACCAGCAGGCCAAAGCCGAATGCCACGCATCCAGGTTCCTTGTAATGGTATGGGCCCCTAATATGGACCCTTGGGCCTTTGAGGGCGATTCTACGGACCCTTAAGGGTATATAGCAGGTATATAAGGATCCCAGGGTGAAGGGCCCATACTAGGGACCCATTGTTTTAACCTTAAACGGAGGGGTCCTCGAGGAACCCATTGCCAGCTTTCAGTTCTTTCATGCTTCCCCTCCCCTAGTACCAAGCACCCCAGCCCCCCCAATATTCAAGGTTCCCAATATACTAACCACGATGGGGAAGTTTGGGAGAGGGGATTCTTGCATGTCAGAATATACACCTATAGGATCCCTGGGTGCGCCTTATTCTGAGCAGTTCTCCTATTAAGCATGACCCAAAGCCACCTAGAAGGGGTCGTCGGCTATATTGTGAACAAAGCGACAGAAAGAGTAAAGTCATGGAGCAGTATGAAGATGACAGAAATGGGAGTTTCTCAAGATGCTAGCTCCTCGAAATAGGGGGACCCCAATATAGACCCTAAAGCATTATAGTCATTATTATAGGGGCCCCACAAAGGTGCCCTCATCTTTGGAAACCCCCCAAATACTCCCTGCGGCCTGAGCAAAAACCGCTGATATTCCCCTGCCCTCCACCCGGAAACCTAAACGGGTTAGGATTTAGGATTCTAGGGTTTCAGGGTTTAGGGTTTTACTGTTCAGGGTTTAGGGTTTTAGGGTTTCAGGATCTTAGGGCTTAGGGATTTATAGGGGTTTAGGGCGTAGGGTTACCCAGAAAGAATGCCAGGCGATGCTCTACACGCGCGGGAAGCATGGCGGGTACTGGAAGTTCTTCAGTGTAGGCTTAATAAAGGCTGACAAGCGAATAAGCGTGTAACTTACTGGGTTTTAGAGGCGATCAAGGGAACATACTGTATAGGGATTATATAGGGGTTATATTCCCTCATGCCCTACAGGCCCTACTGACCCTCCAGTACAGGTAATTAGAAGGTTTAGGCCCCTCCAAGCTTCTTTAGACCCTTGGGCCGGTAGGCTGTAGGGTGTAGGTTGGGGCCTGGCAAAAGCACGTAGACTGATCAGGGTTATTACACAAGACCAGTTCAAGGTATGGGTGCACAGGTGTCAAAATTGATAGGTTGACTTATGGCATTCATTTGTTTAATCCTCGTGTTTATTTATCATTTAACATATCGTTGGAAGGATCCTGAGGGCTTTTATTATAGGTAGCATACTGCACATACTGGTGAATGCTCCTTCGCTTGGACTCCCATATCTTCTCCTAACCGCATGCATCCCCTCCACAACGACCCCCCAGAAATATCAACATATGAGAAATGAAGCCCAGAACCATCTTGTTCGTCGGCTTTTGCCTGCAGACGCCTAGGAAAGAGTACTTGTTCATGTCGAGAGAGCAGCAGCTTGGCATGAGTTGGTTCGAAGTTCAGCGCTGAGGGTGTTATCCTAATGCTGAAACGATTACCAATACCATGTCCACATTTACTTGGGGCAGCCTATACTACAACTATACAAGGAACCTGGGACTACAATATTGGCAAGTATTCACGCCCCTTCATTACTGTTTGGCAGGGTTCAAGTTGCAGAGCGTGGGGCTTGAAGTGCATCCTGCTTGGCATCCAGGTTGGGAGATAAGGGCACTGCCGTAACAAGATTAGTGCTCTACATTCCTGTATTGCCCAGCTGCGCAAGTGGGGGATAACATGCTGTACGTTGACTTTTGTATCATGAGCGCGATCTTAGGACCGTACCTCAAGTCACTGAGTGCTCTAATGGGGCTCCTCATTAAATATAAAGTATGCATGCCGCCAAGTCGTCGTCCCACAAAAAACTTGCGGAGAACCACCATTGCATCTTTTAGCCATCGCTGCTTGCGACGGTCTTGGACTTTTCTTTGAAGGCTTTTTTCTGCGGTGCCCGAGTATGTGCAATTACGAAGCTTAAGGGATTCAGGCGCAAGAACCTAAGCGACGCTGTCTATGCGCCGCAGAACCCTCAACTTCAAGATGCAAGCTTCTGCGAATGCAGAATACATGAAGCCTATAAGCCTTATCCTAGACTCTCGATACCCGAGATTTTGGGAAACCCCCCATATGCAAGCCCAATACCTTAACTCTTAGTCTTAGATTCAAAGCGAGGCAGCACCACATCATGCGGAGGCTCTTTCGGGGCGAGGGCTTCCCGCAGGATCTTGCGTGTCGTCGGGCCTTTTAGCGGTTTAGGGTTTTGGAGGGCTTCTTTGGCACTTCAACCTTGGGCAAATGCAAGATGTGACGGCATTAAGGAGAAACCCGCATGAAGCTACTCCAAACTGGCATGGCCCCGAACAGACCCACAACTTTTGATTTCCCGAAGAAGATCAGCCGCAAGAGGCTGTGTACTAGCGAGGGTTCTGCGCGTGTCCCGACGCCGGCAAGTAAGTGCCAGGAAGTGGGAGCTCCAAAAAATCCCGGCAGAGCTCTGTCGGGTCTCGACCACCAAGATTGCATACTACTTCTACTCCATTTGGTGGCACCATGTGGAATGAATGTTTATGACCCCTCCTTTGTGGAGTATCCAAGTCCTTGACTCTGTGGACTCAGGACTGTCCGGATTTTCGTGGCGTGTATGGCCTTTCCCCTTGTTTGACACCACTTCTCCCTCCAGATGTTAGGATATCTCCGATGTAGTTCTACATAGAGGATTTAGCGGGGCTTTTTCGAGCTACTAGTGGGAACCCATGAACCCATTCTTCAGGCCTCATGTAGCAGCACCATGCGTAGCCTTACTATTAAGGAGGTCCTTCTCACAAGTGCGCTAGGGTTCCGGGTTTAGGGCTTAAGGCTGTATAGCCCCCCTTAAGTAGATAGAATATGGGGTATATGGGAATTTTATTATGATATACCCAGAACAAACCTATCTACTTAAGAGGGACTATGTCCTTTGGGGTGATGGAAAGAAAGCTCAAACACCTTTTCGCAGGCTGCACGACCGACTGGAGTTTGAGACATACATGGAGATTGTCTTCGAGTACTGCCACTACTTTGGGTGCTTGGGCGCATTCCAGTCCTGAATGGTTGCGAAGAGGGTTTCTAGGTGTGTTTGAGGTACTGTATACCATGATTATACAAGAAGCTAGGACCATCACATTGGTCATTGTTTGGGCAAGCCCCAAACCCCCAAAACTCTAAACTATGAACCGTATAGCCTTGTTAGGTAGTGAGATTCCTGGGCATCCCTTTTCTGAGGCTAGAGCAAGTCTATGCTGAGGGGCTTGTCCCACCATTTATCATGTAATAAGACCGAATGATGGCTAGTGTGTTTGGGATTTACGTTTCAACGATTTATAGACCCTATACCCTAAACCCTCACGGCTTAGTAGGTTTTAGGGAATTACCAGTATACTGCCTGAGTGGGGAAGCTCCACCCTAGCTGCTTGAAATCCGAACAGAAGCCCAACTTTCTTCCCCCCCACATGAGCTATAGTCTAGACTCCTTAAAGATGTTAGATAGGGGATTTTATCGGGGAGTATTGGTTATGGGGTTATTAAGGGGGATACTAGGAGTTTAGACTATTAGCTTACATCTTGAGCCCCAGAGCCGCGAGCGACATAAAAATCTGGCAAATTAGCATTTGATGTTGCACTGTGTGTTGCGGTAGTCTGTGTGTGTATGCAGTTTGTTTAGAGGAGCGCGATCGTATGCTATTTGCAAATGCTCAGGGAAGTGATTGCAATCGCACCCGTGATCGTCAGATATACTTTGGACAGATGCAACTTGCTAACTGCTAGCAGGGAAGAAGAAGTTGACACTTCCATCTTATTGGGTTCATAAAACAAGGATTTCCATTCCTCCATTTCCTGTTGACAAGTTCTGGTTCATAACCGTGGGCATCCGCTTGGCTGCTGTCCCTTCATACCCCGAAGTACAGAATCCAAAGGTTCCATACTAGCTGGGTATGTACGCTTTGGGGGTCCTAAAATCCGTGCATATCAGAAATGATGCACTTCTCCTGGCCGAAGGAACCCGACAACTGGGATACAGTACCACAACAGATTCCTGAAATTGTTTCCTGCGGTCGCCTAAAACCCTACACCCGAACCTCAACGAAGGAACTGCTTCTGCTTGGGCATGGGGAACAAGAAGGATAAGATTCCTGCCCCCCGGGGCTACGAAGCGCTTCTCCTCCGCATTCTTGGCTGAGCAGGGTTTAGGGCTTTCAGGTTGCAAACTCACGGGGGCCAATGCACAGGTTGTATGAAGTTTGACATGGCACAGGCCCCTACTCCTACAGGACTCAAGCAGCTGGTCGTGGTAGCAGCAAGGACATGAGGAGTAGTGGAGGACCCCGCCGGGTGAAAAACACTGTGGTTCTCGGCCATTCAGCAAGGGCTCTTGCTTGGAGCAATCATTCCTTGAACATGGGTGCTCTGGTGAGCGCATGCCTTCCAAGATAACAATAACAATGGTTTGGGGCATGTGCTCGGTAGTTGGATGCACTGAAGCATGAACGCTGTTATGGTTTTGGCACGGATGCTCTGGTGAGCGCTTGCTCTTGGGGATGAACGTCCGTTATCATGGCTTCGGCATGCGTGCTCGGGTAATCGGATGCACCGGACATCAGCGACAGTCTGGCTTGGCCATGGATGCTCTGGCTCCTGCTCCCCGATTTTCCGTTCCGAGTCCCTGACCACAACAAGCTGAAACTCAACGCTTAGAAATAGCTTGTGATTGTGAACTGCTCACCGAAAACTTGACGGCAATTGCATGACTCTTGCGGTGAAGAGTTCTGGCCTCCCAATAAATGGATGATTGTATGAGCGTTTCATTCGGGGGACGGAGGAAATCCTGCGCCTCTTAGGATTCGCAAAATGGGGTAACTATTGAGATCTAGGTTTACTAGTTGGTGCAACAGCTCCTCCATCACCATTCAGGGTCTAACGCAGCAGCGCCAGTGTATCGTGAAATATGCAACCTATACCGGATAATAATCTCTTAAAGTAGGCTATCTTGCCTGGCATTGCCTGTCCCTTAGATACCACCACGGCGTGTCCTTCCTACCTTGCTACCGCTGATCCAGGCTCAAAGCTGTTCTGACCGGAGAAGAAGAGAGCCGTGGTTTGATGGGAGTGCGAGTTTAGGCCGAAGGTCTCATCATGGGGTTGACAGAGACTCAGAATCAAAGGTGATCCGCAAGTACCAGATGGACTTTATGCACAATGGGGTCGAGCTATTGTACCAATAGTGCTTTCTCAGAACGCCTGCAAAAGGATTCTTTCTGTCACCACCCTGTGCTTCTCTGCAAGTATTGCCAAACCCTCTTAAGAGGGTTGGCAGGACTCAGCCACATACCACTGATGGAGGGAATCTGTCACATCTTGCCCTGGCTAGGTAGGGAGAATCCCAAGTTCTGGCGAAGCAAGGTCTTATCGCATCTTTTATTTGCCTTCACGGACAACACTTGTGTTTTGTAATCTCCTTCCTAGTCCCGCGCTCTCTTGCATCGCTGCAACTTTCACGTTATTTGGATTTCTAATACTATAGTAGTTTCCAAATTAATTTCCATATTATACCCCAATTTCTACCCTTTTTATTGGGATTTCGAGGTGATTGGTTTCCTTCACGCCGTTTGTTTCGCATCTGCACTGCCTCTTTGCCTTCCCCCGAAAGAGGGGGACGAACGGCCCGGCAGCAAATTCGCCCAGTACTATCTGGGGGGGCTGGATCCACATAGCAGTGGAGATATGGAGGGTCGTGGTCCCATGTTGGGTCCCTATTAGACCCTTTCCCCCTAGTATTTAGGGTAACCAGAAAGGGACCGCAAACGGCGCAAGACTCCATAGAATCGCAAAAAAATATCCTTGGAACCCATTCCCCCCTTCCGTAGGTAGTTTGCGCAGTAGGTTCACACAAGGAGACCTGCATGCAGCTTTGCCGCCAAGGTACCAAGCGTTGGTCACGTCCATTGCCATGTGATAAGTATAGTTGGAGTGTTTGGGCGACCTAATAAGTAGCCTGAAATATGCGTATGTGTGTGTGTGCGCGCGCTTGTGTTTGTGTGTGGGGGGGGGGGCATAGAAGCAATTAGTATACTTTCTAAGTTGCCTGCCCCTCGCAGTAGGGTAACGCCTCCGTGCAGGGTAATTAGAGAGGACTTCAGGAAGACTACATTGTAGCTCTCAATTTCGAATACTTGGAAGTCAGCAAAGGATGGAGAAGTATCGTGGATACGATTAAAGATCTTGCGCAATCCAGGGTACCGCAAACCTTAGGAATCTTGGTTCTGTAGTACGCTAAGCTCATACACGGCTTTTTGGTATCAATCCTATGGAAGACAAAACGCGCTACCTTGCCATTCCTAGGCACTAAACCCCAAATTCCCAACCCTCATTAATCCCTAAGCCCAAAGTGCAGCTGCAAATCCAAACCCTAAGCCCAACAATTCTGACGACTTCGGTTCCCCACGGTTCAGAGGTTGCCGGTCGCCCATCTAATGCCAGCACGGAATGAGGGTTGAGGGTTTAGGGTGTTTTAGTGTAGGATTTAGGGTTCAGGGAAGGACTTAGGACGTGCACTGTTTGGTTGGCAACGGTTCAAGGGCCCTGGGTTGTGCAAGGTCTTTTCCATCGGCAAGTCCGCAGCCCAAAGGAGCAACAGGGAAGGAACAGATTTAAGTAGGAATGAAATTTGTGATGGCTTCTGGAAAGAAATATTGCGTTTCCTGGGCGCATAGAGCAATCCGCACGTTCAAGAAGTCTGTTTACCTGTCATGGCCCAAAACAATCGCTTGAGGATGTGTTCCTAGGAGTCACCATACACGGTTTCCATGGGTCCCACCCGCCATGGGGTACCTGGGGAAACCCTTGGTGGAAGTCTTTGTCGACCAAGAAGGTGAACAAAAGGAAGTTCCTATCGTAAACCTCAAACCACCAATGCTGAACCTCTCTAACCCAAAGCCCCGAACCTAAACCCTAAACCCTAAACCCTAAGGACCTCAAGCCACCCAACAAGCCTAAAAGCCTGAACCTTACCTGCCGGTGCCCTCTCCATGCTGCACGGCGTCACCATTCTTGACAACCATGGCTGCGGTGAAGGCACTACGCACACCAAGCCCCAGAGTGTCCAAGTATCCAATAATGTTTGAGTAGAAGTAATGAAAGTGCAGCTTTTGGGTAAGTATATGATTATTATGTACTTGGACCCTCAGGGAGCCTCAATCTTGGCCGTTCAGGGGTCAAGGGTTCATAGAGCCCTGATCAAACCTTAAATGACCGTAAGCCATAAACCAAAAATCCCAAGCCCTGAACCCTATGTAAGTGGATAATTCCTGGGTTGGTTAAACTCCAATATGCAGCTTACAGGCTTCCACGTGTGAAGGCATTAGGACTTATCCTAAAGGTTGCAGTTTTTGTTGTAAAGTGGTTTCGCAAAGGGTTTGGAGTCTTTGGCTGCTCTAAACCTTAGCCTTCCAGGGATTCTTCGTTCCAACGTAAACTCCATTGTAAGGAGTGTGCTGTAAAATTATGACCACTTTGGGGGTTTAAAACGGGGATCTACCCCTCCATGTCCTGTTAATTAGTTAGCCACCAGCAAAAGCAGCAGCAAGAACAGATCCTCAGAAAGCTACCAGTCCGAAACAGATGTAGCATGCTCCATGAAGCGAGAACTTGACGTGCATTCGCCCAGCTAGTGCATGAGGCGAATGGCGGCTGGGGCTAGATCAAGTATTTTGAGTGACCGAAGTTGTCAGTCTGCAATAGGCGCTAATCAAGGAGCAACCCGGCAACCAAATCCTTAATCGAGCTTGCTTGAGTGGAGGTGTGCGTTGACGGACTTTCCGGCCCTCTTTGCAATGTGGAGGCTTTTGTTATATCTTCAAGTCTGCCGGGGAAGTGCACACTGTGGGCCTGTGGGCCACAAGAATGTATGTTCCCTGTTTGGTCAGGAAACCCTTTTAAGAATGCATACTTTCAATGGTCCCTTCTCTACAAGGACGTTTAGAACAACCCAAAAGTAAGGAGCTGTTCATCCTTCTTGGCCTTCACGTGACCTGTCGTCACGTTAGCAGACGTGATGGACTTCTGTGAAGGCGGCTTAAGCGACTGAATGTTCATCCCGATTCCTCGTAATTCAAGGGGCTAACTAGCTAGATAGTGTACGTTTCGATAAGGTACATGGAAGCCCCGCTGGGTTGTTTATATCTAGTTACTGTGTGCCTACACGATCCAAGCTTTAACTGTCAAGGTTTGTTGTGGAGAGCCATTCCAGTTTCTAGATTCAGGGTCCCCAAACCCTCCGAATCAGGTTCTGAAAGGGAGACTAGGGAGACCTCTGTTTTTTGATAGAGGGTTGAAAGGGTTAAGTGCGTCGGAGTTGAGATAGCGAAGAGCTTGCGCAGCCTGCAGGCTTCTCAGCCATCTCCCATAAGCTTGATGCGATATTTTGATTGCGAACCTCAGTCCTAAATGCCAAGCGGTAAGCAGTGAGCCCCTAAACCTCATGCACGAAGCTTGGAACAGCTTGAAAGCCTGAAATTCTAACCCTGCAGTTTCTATCCCTCAGCCCTGCCCTAAGCTCCCAGGACTGTGCTGGGCTAGGCATTGGGATTCCAGTATCAGGGTCCAAGAGCCTCAGGCTGAACCATGCACAAAACTCCTCCGTCTCTGTTTGGTTTGTTGCGATTGCTCCAAAGTTGAAATCAGAGTTTCCAAGTACTTCTGTTGACTGAGGAACTCTTGCACCAGCCCATGTCCCATAATCCCTATAATTTGGGGGCTTAAGGTGGGCAAGTTTGCCTCCATCATCAGAGGTTCCAGGCATAGCGTGGATCTCTGTTCTAGTTTCCTGTATGTTCTTACTGGTGATGCGGAAAACTCTCAAAGTCATTTTTGTGTAGCCCTTCAGGCATAGGTGGCTAGCACCTCCCTGTACTCCCTGTATATGCCTAGGGTCGCAAGGGCGCAGCCCATCTCAAAAAATCGCTTCCAAGCTTGCTGCCATCCTTTTTCTTGCCGGTTGTTTGTAGGGAATTAAGGAATGGACAAGAAAGTACGCTCAAACCCTAAACCCACTATTGTATAGTTGGGGCTTAAAGGGGATGATTTAATGGGAGCCCAGTCCTCCACTCCACGACTAACAGCCAGCAAGTTAAGCCTCACCCTGAACGCCATGTATTCCCATGAATCCGTCGTTTCCATTAGGTTTTAGGGTTTGCTTTTCCGTTTGATTTCTGACCTAAACCCACAACCCGAAATGAAGGCACACATCGAAACAGTAGCTTCTTGTTTCCTTTCCTTTACCCCTATTGTCAATGTCGGGGTTACCGAAGAATCATTAAGGGTGGAAAGTGGGGACTGTTGGTAGTTTAGTATAGTCGCAAGTATATTATATTCTCTAGTAGGAACTCATGGCCATCAATTATGTAGGGAAATATTCATCCCTATAATCCCCTTATGTAATCCAAGTTTCCATTCCCTTTTGAGTTCATTTTCCGTTACAGACCCCAAACCCTACATCCAAAACCCTCAGCCCTAAACCACCTACACCCTAAACCCTAAACCTTGCACCCTACACCCTAAACCTTAGTAAGTCATCCTTGAAGGTCTCCTTCACTGCTACCCTTCGGGAGTTGCGGGAGGCACGGTACTCGGAGCCTACGGTTTTTCCGGCATCTCCTGCAGGGTTCAGATTTAGGGATTAGGATTCAGGGTTTGGGGTGTAGGGCTTTGGGGCTAAGAGCTTAGGATTTTGGATTTAGGATTTAGGGTTTCTAAGGGTCTTGGGCTTAGGCTGCAGGTCCATATATATTTGACAGCCAAACAGTTTCTGTATAGGCACTGTACGGACGGGGTGTTTTGAGTTTCAGGTTTGGGGATACTTCCAGTTTTTCTAGCTGCTTTTGAGAGGTACAAATACGCTGAGCCCCAAACCCCTTCCACATTAAGTCCGGAGTCCGAGGCCATCGCTGCCGCGACAGGTGTCCCTTCAAGCCAGCAACGCTTCTTGACTAATGAGATAAGTTTCCGAACATTTTGGCCTCAGTCTAGGTTTCCGGGGCTGGATGCTGTGCAGCGGGGTCATAAGCTCCAAACCCTGAACTGCGTGCTGCCGCTACGCTGGTCAGGAGTCGGTTTGCAAGCGGAGGAGCTTTGACAAACAGAAGGATTAGCTGCGCTTCTTGCATTTGTGGAAGTGATCCTTCTCTCTGGGCCCATTCCCAAACAGGCCTGGATAATTATCTGAACCCGGTTCTTATAGGATTAGGGTTCGAATCCATGCTTGCTGCAGATTTCCCCAACACACCTTAGTACAGCCTTCTTTGCCGACAAGTTCCCGACATCATCTTGTTTTTGTTCGGGAGTACTTGAGCGAACGAACCCTAAACCCTAAACCCTAAACCCTGACCCCTAAACCCTAAACCCTGGTTCAAACCATTGGAGGGCTCCCACAGCATCACAAATCCACACGGGTCTTGGGGGTAAGATTTCACGCAGGGTTAATGCCTGGACCCCGGAGGGCGGAGGGGTGACTATGATTAGGGTTTAGGGTTTAGGGGGGGACCTTTTTCGGCCCAAGTGCAGCGAGTCTTCGGGCATCTTAAGACATACAGTGGAAACAAGAATGCAGGAACACTTATATCCTCTTGCTCCAAGACCTAGCGGAAAAAAACAACATAGTTCCCTTAACCCTTAACTTACTCCTTTTTCATATTCTCACTCTTTGGGCTTTACTGCAAGTGACAACAGAATTCAGGTCTGGTGTTGGGCTCTGATCTTCTTCATGATGCACCTGTGGCAGCACACCAGGGAAGGTGGGTTTCGGGTCCGGGGGTTCTGCTGGGTTTGGGGTTGGGCGTTTGGGGTCACACCTCTGGCAGAACAGCAAGGAAGTCGGGTTTGCATAATGGGCTTGGTCAGCATGTATGGGAGATTCTGAAAAAATGCAAGGATAGTTTTTAGGGGGTGGCACTGAAAACCTTATGCATGACACATATTCTCCCACGTTCTCAAGGAACCCGTTTTTGGAAAAACTTTCACATAGGGCTCTTTTGAAATGTTGCCGCTTGTTTGTACATGCATGTATGTGGGGTGCCTCTCATAAGGAGCCGATAAACGACCGCCATGGGTCGATGTGTTGTTTAGACTCAGACTGTTTTGCCTACGCGTGGTTCTGATGCGGTTTCGGTTCGGGTGGTGTCGATCTGCTGTTATTGCGACCCTGCTTGCCATTCTGCTTGATTCCACGCAAAGCAGCAACAAGCTGTGGCTCGCATCGAACGACCGTGATGGATACCACATGTTCACTGTACATAAATTATGCGTGTAGATATATGCGTATGTATTTATACATGTATCCTTATCTCCTGTCCTTGGGTAAAGGATTTCGGGAGCACGTCTTGCAAAACTTACACCTTGAAACTGGGACCATTGTAATACTCAGGTTGGTACAGGCAGGATTGACTTGAGTACACAAATCTAAAATCCGATGGCGGGCGTGAAGGTTGACTTTCCACATGGGAAAACTTTGCCGGCCGTTCTCAGTATTCAAACAAGATTAGATGGAGAGAGAGTTAACGTGTCGTCGACATGAGGGGTGTACACATGTCAAAGGGCGTATACATATGCCTGAGCAAGCGCGCAGCCATACTAGCCATGGGGCTCCTCACCCGAAGGGTCATGTAGGTATATACCATGTACTTAGGGCTCACTGAGGTACGCACATACCTACTTTGGGGCCCAAGCGCATACCATAAAGTTACATGTTTTGGGGTGTCCATTTTGGAGACCAGAATCCCGACTGAAACGGTTTTCTACCTTTGCAGTACATTCACATGGCTCATCGAGCATTGTTGCAGGTGGTCTCGCATTCGGTGTTCTTACCTTTTCGAGCTTCCTTTGCATAGGTTCCTTCTGCGCTTAGCACAGGATTCCATATGCCTGATTCTGATCATACACCCTGATTTCCCCAGCAACCCCTTACCCTAAAGCCCAAACCCTAAATTCTAAATCCTGAGCCCATTTATTCACCAATTAGCCAGCCCAGGATTCCATATGCGTTGCTGCAATAGCCGGGTCTCGGCTCACACTTCTTCGGCGGCCGGTGGACCAGGACGCTGTCCAGCTGTAGCTAAGGCCCAGATTGAAGAAGCAGCAGGAGCCGTAGCAGCAGCATGCGAAGCAGAAGCAGGGTAGAAGTGCGAGGAGCAACAAGAGTGGGAGCAAAACTGTAGGAGTAAGTAGTGTTGTTTTTCTGCGGGCGTTGGTGGCGGTGGGCGCTGGTGGCGGCCTTGGCGGTGTTGGTGTCGGCAGTAAATGGGAATAACAATTCGCAACTTCATGATCAGCAGTTGGCCGCTCCTGAAGGTAATCCCAAGCTGTACTTTGTAGCTGGACGGGCGACGTGCTTGGTAGCGATTATTGAGTGGTCAACGCAAACTCTAGACCCCCGAGCCCAAACCCCATGCGCTGAACCAAGCCAAAATGCCGCCTCACAATCCTTCCATTTGCTTGTTTTAGTGCACTCGGACTTTCTGCTTAAGTCACTGAACCTTAACGGCCCTGAACCTGATCTGCCAACCCCAACACTAACAAACCCTAAACATTCCTGAGCCCAAAACTCAAACCCCCAACCCCGCGCAAGGAGCGACTCTTGGAGAAGGTGGCTGGCGGAGAATCCTGGCGTTCTGTTCTGGCTGGACTCCCAGGAAGTGAAGGGGATTGGGGCTTAGATTGCTTGCGGCTAGCAGTTCAGCAGTTTGGGCTGCTTGTTTCAGAAGTGGGTAATAGTGCATCCGATTCGGGCGCCACAGCGACCTTGCAAATTGAAGTGCCCCTGCAGGGTTCTTGTTACAGTAGTGCTTCTAGGTATATGTGCTTGTTAGGCGGGTATCTCCTGGTTCGGTCTTGGGACAGTTTGGGAAAGGCCGAGGGCGAAGAGGTTCAAGCCTCTGCTTCCCACCATACACATTACAGCATCTGTTAAGTCTTCGCCAGGTTTTGCCGTATGCCTGTTTTCCCTGACGTTGTCATATGTTAAAAATATCAACAAAAACTTCTCTCCTCTAGGTTGCCCAAAACACGAGGGCCTTGAACAAACAGAAGCTAAACAAGACCGCGATTGTGACAACTTTCCATATGACCTTGAGAGCAGACGGCAGGGCTAAGCATTCGCCACAGTTCCACTGATCTTGTTGAAGATGTGTACCGCTTAAGGGCTGTAAAGTCACCATACACATATAACAATTAAGACTTGTTATAAGGGTTTGGTAAGGGAGAATGAAATTTAGTTATGTTTAATCGTTGGCCTGGCTAAGCCCTCAACCCTGTTTGGAGCTTTGAGGCTTGGGTGGGTCGGCCTTCTCGGGTCTGAGCTCCAGTTGTTTCAGCCCTGGAATGTACTTCCATTTATCCTAAACCTCATACCTATACTGAAAGGGCTCCTCAGGGTTCGGGGAGGCAGTTGGTTTTGGATTTGTTTGACTTTTTTGTAATTGAGTTTATTGGCGATGCTACCATACTACATGCTATCCCACAGAACTACATCTTATGAGGTACTGGGTAAATCTGTTTAGGATGACACACTCAATGGGCAGCATTTTGTTCAGTATTCGAGATGGGAGAGATGGGACCCCTAAACCCTAAACCCTAAACCCTAAACCGACCCGGAAGAACATGTCTTTGAGCCGCGAGGAAGTGGCGTAGAGCTCTCGCTTTGAAAAGCAGTGCTGGCAGGTGAAATACTCGGAGCCATGTGAGCTGTAGTCTAAACTCCTTAAAGGGGGTTATATGGGGTATTATATAGGGGACTACTATAGGGGCTATTAAGGGGGATACTAGGAGTTTAGACAATGGCTCATGTGACCTTTGGGTTGAATGTTGGGGATCGAGGGTGCTAGTAGTCGGCCTAGCCCTTTTGTTCGTGTTGCATCGACCTGGACGATCTGAGAGAAGAAGGGAAGGTTCACACCCCAGCTGAGAACGCAACGACGCACTGCCGGGGCCATTGAAGTCGTAGTCGGTGTTTGGTTGTAACTCCTGGGTTGTGGGGTTTAGCAGCATAATCGGCCCTTATCATAGGAAGCTCCGGTCCTGCTGGGTGGGACCGCGGGTCTGGACCATTGCGTGGCTTCGGGGGAGAGACAGAGAACAATCTGATCGGGAAGAAAGAAGAAGACTAGTTACAAGAGAAAGACGCCCTAAATCCCCCGAGACCTAAACCGTGTAGCTTCAGCTTTGATACTTACTTTTATACTTACTTTTGTTTCTCTGGGAATGCAGGAGTGGCGAATCTACTATAGGCATCCACTTCTGCGTTCCCTGCTAGCTACGAACAAACTACACCCTCACCCCAAACCCGAAACAATGTTGTAGCTTGTCTTGTTTTTTCCATGTCTCCATTCTCGGCAAACCGCCAGCAAAAACACATACAGACGCATAGTAGCTCCTCTTAAGCCCTTGAAGTAGTTTCCATGTCTTTGACATTCCTGCGTCCCCTATACGAACTAGCCGTAACCCTAAACCCTAAACCATTATTAGCCCTTCTGCATGCCAAGTCCGAGGCAGCGGCCTCCGACGAAGCGCTCGGTGACAAGGCGCTCCGATCCTCTTGGGATTTATTTAGCGTTGTGTAGGCCATTCATAGGGTTGAGAGTTTTATGTCTGAATACAGGCCTCATGGGTTTTAGGCCAGCTCATGCAGCGCAAGGTACTTGTAGTACAAGGTTGGTACCTACAGACAAACACAATTGTCAGAAGTATGGGACTTGAACTATAAGGTACCCTTTTAGTAATGCGGGGATGGGCAGGCATTTGTAGTTTTCCTGCCAGAATGAAACGTGAATTGTGTTGAGTCGTTTGAGGTGACTCTTCTATCTAAACCGTCAACATGTGACGTTTGTGAAAGGAATTTTTTCTGTGATAGTAGTATAGACAAGAGACGATGGGAGCGTCCTAAGATTCAAGATGCATGTCATGCTGCATGCCAATGTGCTTGAGCCATGTAAATGGGTTGGAGGTAACGAAGAGCAGTTTTACGGCGCAGGGTTCCTTAACCCAAAGGATCCTAAGTACCTTCATAGAGGATATTAGCCCAAACCACACTAATTACTAATCCCTAGTATGGAAACCCTACAATGCACTACATAAATACTTAGGGAACACTGACTAACACATCTTGAGTGCTTTGGGTTAGAATATCTCTTCAGATGTCCGGAAGCAAAGCTAAGCTTGGTAGAACAGTAAATGACACTCAATCAACTAACCCTAGCCAAACCCCAACTTCAATCCAAAAACATGTATATGTAGAATACGTAATCACCTCGCCGAAGATGAAAATCATCCGCTCCCCTCACATTAGATATGTGCATTGTGGTGTCTTATAGGGGGTTTTAGGGGAAGGGGATTAGCCCTCGTGTCGCTTTCAAGGGTGCTTCGGCCTTGGATGTACCTACTGACGAGGTCTTGGAAACTCTACAAACCCTTACAGGAACCGTCCCTGGACTTACCCAGCCCCAGCTACCCGATGTCCTCTACATCCACAAACCAGCGGCCAGAGGCTTGATTTCTGCAATATATGAGAAAGGAAGGACATGGTGATATCCTGGGTTGCTGTTAAGGGAC